>CM072865.1:24230000-24245000 GCA_036937835.1 Pampus argenteus | reverse complement strand
ACTGCCAACACAGGAGCAAAGTGGCTGAGTGACTGCAGACAGCTTCAAGTATTATAATGTTCAGCTTCTCAACCATCTCCACCCTGTTTATAAATCTCTCTATTACATCCAGACAGAGTTTAAACTACACAACAGCACCGAACAGGTGAACATGCATGTTGTTTATGAGCAACAGATGCTACAAAAATCCAGGTGATCAATCAAGAGGAAAGGTTTTAGCCTTAAAGGACTAGTTCACAGTGTTTTAAGTCTGTCTTCAGCCAACCGTACGTTGAACAACGTTTTTCTTGCTGTCATCGTTCCTCCTGTTAATACTGACCGTAAGAAGAATGCAAACATGCATTAAAAAATGTATCTGAAGTTAATAAGAAGCTTTAGATAAACCAACCAAATGACCAAATGAGTCAAATCAATACACAGACAATAATCAGCAGATTAATTGATCAGTTGTAACCCGACGTGTGATTTGTTTTAAATGGACTAAAACAGGGTTAGGGTTAAAAAATTGAAATAGGCCTTTAAAGTTTTTGGTGTAATTTGGTTGAAAAGTCTCCAAGGTCATGTCCTCCTCCTCCTCCTCCTCCTCCTCCTCCCCCTCCTCCTCCTCCTCCTCTCTGTTATCCATTAGCACAAAGTGCTGTTAGTACATGTGACCCTAACTCTCCTTGTCTCGGGGTCAGAGGTCACAACGGGTCACCACGCCTTATAAACACTCAACATACCACCGCGGCACCAAGGCTGGTCGACTGGACGGCTGTCTGTCACTGAGGGTGACACACACACACGCACACACACACACACACACACACACACACACACACACACACACACACACACACACACAAAAGTGCTGGTAGGTTTCTGTTCTAACTTTGTTTTTTAAGGTTTATTTTCACTACTTTTCCCAACGTCTCTCTTGTTTGTCAGATCTGCAAATTCAAACATTCACCTGATGATGAAAACATGAAGACTCACAAAGCGTTCATGTGATTTCAGTGACGTAAACTTTAAAGGTTCAACAGCTGAATCTCTGAGCGTCACATGAGAGTCTTGATATTAAAATCCTTTAAAACGTAATCAGATTCAGTTCGACTTAATTACTGCAGGTTAAAGTCAACTACTAAAAAAACATAAATGTGTAAATGTTTCATCTGTTTCAGGTTTTCATTTATTTCTTTTAAATTTTTATTTTGGAATAATGTCAAGAATTTAAAGTAGAAATAATAAAAGTCTTCATTTAAACAAGCAGAGACCAGAGAAAAGTCTTATTTGGGTTATAAACTGTCAATGTTTCCAGATCCTGAAGGAAAAAACACCTCTTAAATCTTTCCAAGTTTACTGTGAAGGACAATAATAAAAAAACTTCCACAAATTGGAAAAACTGCTTCATCACAACCACAGTAGGACTGGATTTTACTAAAAAATACAAAAATACTGGTTTTAATGATCAATTTTATCTAAAAACTGAGAGAATCTATAATGAGAGAAAACATCAGTTCTTTAACATTTTATCAAACTTCAGATTAAACCTTTTATTTCCTTATTAAAGGCTGTGCTTCTCTGCCACTAGGGGGCGACAGTGTCCTCATCAGCTTCTTCTTCACTCTTCCTCATCATCAATCACTCTGCTCTTTGTGTTCTTTGTTTTTTGTAATATTTTAGTTTTAGTTTTTGATGTCAAACGTACTAACTTTTTACTCCCCGACTGTCATTCTTATAATTTATATATAATATATATAATTTATTTCTTATAATCTTTTCCTATGCTGTCTTTGCGTTGTTTCATCCAAACTCAAAGCCTCACTTTCCCTCACCCCACCCACCTCTTGCCCTAAACCACGCTACTGTGACCTTTCACCTTTCACCCTTCCTCCAAAACAAACAGGTCGTGACCCACGACTGGCGAGCAGGAGCCACAGACGCTTAGATACGAGACGGGTGAAGGGAGACACAGATGGGAACCGGCTTCTCAAACCGTCTTTTCTGTCAGCGTCTGCGTACGTTTCCTATAAAGTTGCAACATCGCCCCCAGCTGGTCGGAGGAGAAGATACGTCAAGTAAAAAATAAAAGTCTAAAACTTTACACATTAGCATCTAAAAGTCCAGTTTTGCAGTTGAGATGAACTAATGTGATATTTGCTGTGTTGTGTAATATAACAAACATCAAACAGGACAGAATGTGGCTGGTGTTGGTTCAGTGTTATCAGGTGGTTATCAGGTAAACCTCTCTCACCTTTGTTGTATCGATCAGCTTCTGTTTGAGGTGAGACACTGACAGGAAACGACCTTTGACCTTCCTCTCGGATCGATCACTGTAAAGCTCCTCACCCACAACGTCTACACGTAGCTCATCTGAAATGTTTGTCTGATCAATTATATCAAGCTGCTGTGACCTCTGACCTTTGACGCACCCTTCACTGTTAGTGCACGTTGCTGCATTACACGTTTGCATTGCGGATGAAGACTTTAGAAAACTCTGTCCAAAGTCCTGCACCGACACAGTTATTGAGTGTTGAATCTCAGGTGCTGCCCGGACGTCCCGTTCGAGTTGAGCCTCGTCACACAGAAGACGTCCAGACTGAAGCTAAACATGTTCTTTTTATCAGTAGATAATTAGTTTGAGCAGAATAAAAAGTCGAACTGTCACCGCAGCCGAAGGTTGACTGTTGTTTCACCATCATGATGCTGAAAGGAACAAAAAAAAAAAAAAAAAAATAGAAGAAACGTTGCTATTTTTGTCCCAAAAAAAACCCGGAGCCAACGTGAGGACGAGTGAAGGGAGGAAAAGCCGATGAGAGAGTGGAAAAAAAGACACGGAGATGGACAGATAGATAGACGAGGATGATGAAGGGCAGGATGGAGATAGACAGACTCCCTCCGAGATAACAGATCGTCATGGCGACCTGCCTGTCAGTCAGTCTGTCAGCCACATCCACTCCTGGCCCCATTACAGCGCCCGGCCTCACCCAGACACACACAATGGCTCCTCTGTGTGTGTGTGTGTGTGTGTGTCAGGGCCATTAGCAGGTACCCCCCCCACCTCTCTGTGTGAGTGACATGGAGCCCTAAAGACATCCCGGCGACACGTTGACTCTCTACACAAGTCCGTCTTTTGAAATGCAGGACAGAGAAATGTCAGAGTTACATGTGCATGTTTCAAGACTTTGTGACAATGAAGCCTGAAGACATCTCTGGATTTAGTAAATGTTCTTTGAAAGAGGAAGAAACAATATTAAAACGTTTTAGAGGCAAACGTGCTGACTAATCAGAGCTGTTATCTAACGGATATGAGATTCTGCTGCCAAGAAAAAAAACAAAAAAGAAAAGCCATGTATCTGCGGTTAAAAAGGTTTTCTGGAGATAAGCAAAAGCCAAATTCAATAAAGATTTTGCCCTGAGTGAATGTAAGTTTATGAGTGTGAGTGTATGCAGGGTGGAGGTTGTGTGTGTGTGTGTGTGTAGTGGGGGTTAAAGTAGAGATGAAAGGCTGGCCATTGCCTGCTGATGACTGATAGCATTCAGCAGGGTTTTGGCTGATGTCTGCCTGATAACAGAGAGGACGGATCCGTCAGGCTGCAGGCCGACGGGAGCCTTACAGCAGCCAATCAGGAGCCGAGGGGACCTTTCAATCAGGAGCTATGATTCAGATACAGAAAGTTCAGAAGTACTTGAAATGATATATATGTTTTATATAAGATGAGGTGACACAGAGTCCCATTATAATAAAATAATAGGTGAATAAAAACGGCCTTTTCTTATATTCGTTTTAGCTCGTACACTGCGACCAGCGACCACAGAAACACTTCATGAGAAAACTGAAGATTTCTTCTTTGTTTTCAGCATACCGAACCGTTACGATAACATTTCGGGAGGTTTCTTCTTCTCTTTCTTGCTGAGAGCGATATGAGAAGTTTTACTTTCATACCAGCCGAGGTGACAACAAGACTCCAGGAAGTCACTGTGTCCCGCCAAGAAATCATCATCATTTCATCAAAAACACATTTCTTTACAACTTAGATGTTGGTATGAATTAACTGAACAAGATTTAAAAGAGACGCATGTAGGTGGACAGAAACAGGCTAGCAGTTTCCCTTTGCTTCCAGTCTTTGTGCTAAGCTACGCTAACGGACAGACATGTGAATGGTATCGATCTTCTCAGAGTGTTATATCCACCTATTCCTTTAGCTGTTAACAATCAGTGCTGTTGCTATGGTTACGCACAGGTTAACATAGGTTGAGCAGCCATTGTGAACACGGTCTCACACCCGTGTGTTTCCTGTTAATGTGACGCCTTGTTTGAAAAACCGAGTCGGTGACACAGAAAAGCCTCGTTGGTCCGGTTCTCATCCCCTGAAACAAAGAGCTCGACAGCCATAATAGAGGATGGGGGGGGGGTGTAGGTGGGGGTCAGGGGTCAAAGAGCACATGTTCCAGGACACAGTCGTCCCCGAACGTTTTGTTGGCTGTTTTTAACAGCCGGGCCGAGCCAAGACAGCGTGACGACAGGCATGTCTGTTAAAACAAACAATCCCCACTTCATGTTTCACTCAAACTTTGTTGTAAATCCTCAGAAAACAATAAAGAGTAAAGTGTCGTCATAAAGTGCAGATCACTTCCCATCCTGCCTCCGAGTGCCACTTAATGTTTTCTACATCTATCTAAAATATCTGTTAGTACATACAGCAGGAAGTTGCAGTAAATAAAACTACTTATAAATATGATTTAAACAATCCACTTTCATCCATAAATCCCGCCAAAAAAACATTACAAAGTCCCGTCTCGGTCTTCCAAACCTTTCACAACCGACCGATAAGAAACACCACACAAAGCCCAATAATCAGCTTTACAAATACCACTATCAGTACTTAAAGGGGTCATTTCATCCTATCAGCATGTTTGGAAAACCTGAGGCAGCAATTACACGTCAAGGCGCTGCGAACAAACATGGCAGGCGGCGAGTCGTTCGGCTGCGGGACGAGAAGAAGCGAGGCGGTTCTTACCAGGCAGACGCAGGTGATGCAGGGGTTGTCGGTGATGTTGGGGATGTGGAGGACCTCGCCTTCGTTCTCACAGCTGGCCTCTGTACCTGTGAAGGATGAATGAGTCTATAATCACCTGTCAGCATCACATGACATCACACAGACCGGTGTTTATACGCGTCTAAGATGACCTTAATGCTAAATACCTGTTTAGAAATTAATTATTAATAAAAATATGGAACTTATTGCCAGATATGCATCATATAAAATAAAACACGCATTGATTTATGTTATTGCAAAATATCAGCTGATATGATCTGTTCTAATATCAGCTGATAACGGCGGTTTATCTAAACTCGTGTTACGTCTGTTCAGGTAAAAGCAGCGACTTTTAAAACTGAGGTCTTAAAAAACGTGAGTCAGTCAGTTTGTTACGAGTGCAAATGTAATCTGAACTACAGGAAACGACCTCGAACACAAGGGTTTATGGGTAGACGGAGACAGATGGCAACATTTCAGAGCGAGCGCTTTCTCAGGCTCGGACGAAGAAACAAAGTCCAGAACTGATGCTCGTGTGTCGGATTTGTTTTGACTCTTTGAAATGAAAACTTCCTTCCCAGTGAAACCAGGTGTCATGAGCTGAAGGTGAAGGTGGAGGTGAATCCTCACCTGATTCACTATCAAACTACTTCCTGTTTCTACTCGTGTCTCCTCGACTGATTGTAATAAAAATAAATAATAAAGAAATAACTTCTTCAACACATAAAACGTAAAGACTTAGATGGTTCTGAACAATACTGGTCTGTTATCTGATATATTATTATATATATGACATCATTATATTATTAATACTGAAGCATCAGTGTTAGAGCAGCGTGTTACTGTTGTAGCTGCTGGAGGTGGAGCTAGTTTCAACTACTTTATATACAGTTAGCTAGTTTAGTCCAGTGGTTCCCAACCTAGGGGTCGGGGCCCTCTAAAGGGTCACCAGATAACTCTGAGGGGTCGTGAGATTATTAAAGGGACATTACATGAAATCTGAATCTTTTCCGTATGAATTAGTCTCAAATTATTATTACTTTATTAATACATTTGTTCTGTCTTATTATTAGCTTAAAGAAGCAATACAAATAAAGTTTGATTGATTGATTGATTTTATTTACTGCTGCTTCTGTTTGAGGGATAAATCTGTAATCTTTGTAAACAGCGTATGAGCCGTGTGAGAATAGAAACATCAGCTGATGTCTATTTGAAGTCCGACTGTCACCTACTTAAAGATCTTTGTATTTCTGTATCAGAGCTTTAAACTAAACTTAGACTCTTCTTTACAACAATAGATCTGAGCTCAGCAGAAAACCAGCAGACAAAACCTGCCGACTCTACAACCGCAGTAAAATTTACAACCTTCGAGTGTAATTAAACCGGCGGCGGGGGGGTGAGGGGGGGTGAGGGCTGGGGAAGGAGCGGAGGAGGTGGGTGAGGGGGGGTGAGGGCTGGGGAAGGAGCGGAGGAGGTGGGTGAGGTCTCTGAGGCCTCGTCCATTTAGTGTTATGGTCCTCGTTTTAGTTTAGTTCAGCTTCTAGTTAAACGCTTTATTTTGAGTGGAAATCTTTTGTTATCTGTCGATGGACTCTGATGATGATGATGATGAAGATGCAGAGTTCGAGGACTCAAACATCTGACCTCCGTTAAGTTGGAGGTCAGTGTTGATCTGATTGGTCTGATACCTGAAAACACCTGAAGGGCTGTGGATTTCACTCACAGGTTAAATGAGGAGTTAAACTTGGATTGAACATTTAGTTTAAGGACAGAAGAAAATCATTACTCGATCTATAAATATTAATAGATTGGTAGAGATTTGAGTGTTTATGAAAAATAATTTGTAAAAATGAGGTTGGAAGATTTTTGCAGCTTTGTGTTGATGAAATGGAGATTAGAAAGAAAATGAGACTCTTTGGGTTGTAAAAACCCAAACAATGACATATATGTATTATAGTAAGATGGTCATCTACGTGTATGTAACATATAGGACATCATGACTGTAGTTTATATAAGTGAACACCATCCTGACGAAGTGTCCTGGAGCAGATTTTAAGGTTCACTCAGATGAAAATGAGTTTAGAGAATAGAGATGAAATAATCATGTTCATCTGGGAGTTTTAGTTCTTTAAAGGTTTCTAGATTCAATAAGAGATCAGAGGCTTCAGATATGACTGGCAGCTTTGATAAAGTGTCATCCAGAAGAAGGAAGACATGAGACATGCAGCAAGTGTCCTGCAGTAACTCTGCGGTTATCTGCAGTCCTGAAGCTGACAGGACGACCTCTGTCCCCGCCGGCCGCTCCACCTGCTGCAGCCCACCACCCTCGGCTCTGCGGTTCAGCAGACAATAGACAGATGATACAGGACATATTTAGGATGCCAGGTGGAGGAATCTGATCTGCTGGGATCAGCTGATACAGAGTTGGTTCCCAGAGGTTCCCAACACTGTTTCAGGTCAAACACACACAGACCCATCTGGGTTGATCCCGGGGATTCCCATCTGATTCCCATCTGATTCCCATCTGATTCCCATCTTTCTGTGTTTGCTCCAGGAAGACAAACAGAAGGGAAACCCTTAACAGGAGGACTTATTCTTATTGATAATGAAATCATCTGTCGCCATGGAAACCGTCCTAATGTTTCAGTAGCAACAGAAAAAAAAGAAAAAAAAAGCATAAACAAATGTATTTAATGTAAAGCTCGCCCCGTCCTTCACGCTGCTGTTTACCCGGAGATGAGGCGCCTGTTGGCGGCTGCACAGAGCCCAGCCTGCCGGCACCACATCCAGAGCTGGTTAAAACGAGTTCACTTAACAGCCAGTTTAACGTTAAAAAAGCGGCTTAATTATAACTTCTAGTGGGACAAACAACCATTTGAGTAAAGATCATAATTTTACTTTTCATCTAAAAATCAAATCCCTGCAGGATGTTCAGGTTTGATCTAAAATACTTTGAAAACTTTTAGATTTTAATTTTAGTGGTTTAAAGTCATCTGAAAATATAATTAAACTCAAACAACATTTCAACTATAAGTATGAAAACTATAGGAGGAGAGCATGAAGGGCTTTTCCCACAGAGCTGCAGGATCTCACACACACTTCACCACATTACTGCTGCTCAGATGTATAAAAGCTGATGAGACTTTGATTTGGTTCAACTCCTCAGGCGGAGTACAGACAGACTGGAGCAGCGCGGAGACGCGGCAGACTAAATAACCGGGGCTTTGGGCACATTTTACGCACGGTGGGTGTTGTGATGTGTCATTATGAAGCCATATGATCCCTTTAATCTTACCTGTAATTAGCGGAGAGGAGGACCGGGGCGTTTGGAGCAGCAGCAAAAAGCAGAAGAAAAACCTACAGGTGGACCAGGAGGGAGGATTCAAGCAGCAGAGCAACATCCTCGGCGGAATAAACGAATAAAAATCAATCCAAAGGAAAACCAGGTCCAAGTTGAAGGCTGCTGCTGCTGATTTCTGCGCGTTATTCCAGTCAGGAGGAGAAAAACAGTGAAATGCAAAGAGTCAATCAGCCAGACGCGCACAGATCACGGCGACATTAAAATGACAAAGACGCGCCGAGAGGCAGCAGACAGCCGGGCTGCTCATGACAGAGGACACGCATGGAAACACGGGTCCGTGTGTGTGTGTGTGTGTGTGTGTTAGAGTCTGAACTTCGCTCCGCTCCTGCAGCCAGTAGAGTCCAAACCAAAGAGCCTGAAGTGATAAAAACACACAGCTGGTTTATAACAGCTGGAGAGTTTTAAACCTGACGTCCCGTCGACAGTCAGTCACTCAGTCAGTCAGTCAAGGTCTTCCAGGAGGTTTTAAGGTCCGTTTGGCTCATGGATGCTGGGAGCAGACTGTGGAGTCTCCCTCTCTGTCTCCGTGTAAAACGTCGACCTTCCTCTCCTCCTCCTCCTCTGGTATTAAAGCGGACCTCTGGTGTCGAAGCGCACCACGGAGCCAGAAAGTCCTGCCTCCTCAGTTAAACCCGGGACCTCCTCCTGCCTCCAGACCCTCTCCGGTCCTCTCCTCCAGCAGATCTCCTGCAGATTCCTCCCAGCCTCCCTCCTCTTCCTCCAGACCTCCACTTGTTATTTTAAGTTTTTTAATCATCACAGTCTGCTCTTCTCTGCCCGCTACTGAACCTGTGTGTGTGTCTTGCTTCAGGATCCAGTTTCATTACCAACCACTCAGGGGAGCTAAATGTGCTTCATGTCTCTGTGTTGTCATTTTAAATGTTTCAGAGGACGAAGACAAATATTAAAAATCAGAACTGGCAAAAGTATGCAGACACTGCTTCATACTTCATAGTTTAAAGGGCATTTTTCCCGACGGTGCCGCCGTGCACATAAAGAGATGCGCGCCCCCCCCCCCCCCAGGAAGAACCTGAGTGGTCTGCATAAAGTCAAACTTTTGCATCCACGCTGGAAACCAGAAGAAAAACACAGATAGATGAAACAGTTGGGTGTCCACATATTTTTGGCCACGTACTCAGATCAGTGAAGCTTATTCATTCATTATATTCATCATAATTTATTCCCTCACTACTGTGCAAAATAAATAAATCCTTGTGGTTGGAGCCATTTTTGGGGATTTTGAAAGGGTCAAAGGTCAAAGGTCAATGTTTCCCAACATCAGGTTTGAGGAACCTCAGAGAGACACTGATGAGACTCTGAGGTTCAATTTACTGTCAGCGTTTCTTCATTTGTTTTAATTGTTTTTATTTCATATCTACAGAAACTGAAAAATCTTTAATTTGTTTGTTTTTCTTGACACAAAACAACAACAACGTTACAGTTTATTTACTTCTCAGAAAACTCAACATGCTGCTCCGTCATATAAACTTCTCTACATTTTTTAGGGTTATGTTCTCATAAATCAGCAGTCTGGAGTCATATGTGGCAGATGAGGCGGGTTGCATGACAGTGTGTGTGTGTGTGTGTGTGTGTGTGTCTGGCCTTGTTGCCTCTTTAAAGTGGAGCTCGTCAGAAGCTCAGACAGGGAGGAAAAGCGAGTCTTCAAAGAAATAATTAGGACCCACCCAGCAGCTTTTAACTGAGCGTCGCTCCATCTGCTGCTGCTGGAAACACACACAGCCACGCACGGCCCAGGTGTGTGTGTCACAGCGTAGAGAGAAAGTTTGACATTGTGAAAAAGGAGTCAAAAAAGAAATGAGTCGTGTGTGTGTGTGTGTGTGTGTGTGTGTGTGTGTGTGTGTGTGTGTTTCAAAGAGACGGAGCCTCAAAGAGATAGAAGTGTGTGTGTCTGAAGACAAAAGCAGCGTGTGTTAAAAATAGAGTAATAAAAACAACTAAGTAGATCAGTGTGTGTGTGTGTGTGTGTGTGTGAGTAATGTCAGTAATATTAGCCACTAGATGGCAACAGAGAGAGGTAGGAAAGTTGACCTGGTCTGACTGCAGACACACACACACACACACAAACATACATAAACTTGGACTTATGGTAAAGTTATATACGCTAAATTATTTTAACCAATTTCTGGAAAAAGTTAAAAGACGTTTGTACGGCTCCTCTCGTTCACCTGCATGACAAATGTAACACAAACAGGTATTTCCTAAATCTGCTAATTTACTGATTAAACATTTAGTCTGTAAAAAGTTGATTTTTTTGTTGTGTCAGTGAACCAGAAGGTCATTTTTAACACATCAGGGTCAACATGTATGCTTAAACACAGGAGGAGGAGGAGGAGAGAGGAGGAGGAGGAGGAGGAAGAGGAGGAGGAGGAGGACAAGGAGGAGGAAGAAGAGGAGGAGGACGACGACGAGGACGAGGAAGAAAAGAAGGAGGAGGAGGAGGAGGAGGAGGACGAGGAATTTCAAGCCTGGATGTAGAGTTATATTTACTTTAAGTATTTAGTTGAGCAACGTCCAAAGAGAAAACAAGTAGAAAAAGCTTCATTCAAATCTCATATTTCATCTAAATATAGCAAATTTCAAAACAAGAATTTGAGCGATTTTGTAAGTTTCCTGTAAGCAGTGAAAGACAAAACAAGAGTGACAATAAATAAGAGCGTGAGCTCCACATGGCTCCAGTGACACGGTCCCAGACGGTTCAATGATCCCCGTTAGATGATGTTTTAGATCCTGTTTCCTCAACCAAAAGGGAAACGTCAGAGTTAAGAAGAGAAACTGAATCATTTGTTTCATGAAACAGGTGAAACTTAGAGTTTTCTGTTCTGTGTTGCTGCTGCAGGACTGACCTGAAGTAAATGATGCCTTCAGACTGGCAGGAGACGAGAGGCGGGGCCCCGGCCCCGACGTTAAAGCCCCCTGCAGCCGCCGGGTCTGGCTCTGAGAGGAGGAGAGGGGAGGAGAGGGGAGGAGAAGGGAGGAGAGGGGAGAGAGGGGAGAGAGGGGAGAGAGGGGAGAGAGGGGAGACCCAGCTGTCTGCCTCATCTACAGGAACTTTTTCAGGAACCCACACCTGCATTTCAAACGGAGGAACCAGAGTGTAATGTGAAGCATTTTATAACTTTTATTTTGAAAGATGATAATAAATGTTTACTAACAGAACTTTAACTAATAACTACTCTGCAGAATTTAAGTCAATTAAAAAATAATCAAATTATTGGGCAGAAATAGTTTGAAAATATCACTTTAAGTATCATATATTGTTTTAAAAATAACTGCAACTGGTACTTTCAAGCTGCTATAGTCAATATTTTATATTAATATATAATTAATAATAATAGCGTAAAATAAAAGGTGTCAGTTTTGTGTTCTTGCTGTACATCAGTTGGTATCTGAAGGGTGGAGCTGATCCTGAATCAGACACAAAGGGTGGAGCAACACAATAAAAACACCAAGTGTGACATGTCATTGTTTATATTTTACATTTACATAAACTGCAGAAATGTTTTATGGAGCTTTTTATGAACTATTTGTGGACTTTTTCATGTAAACTCTTGAAAATGGAGGAAAAGAGCATAAAAAGTTTTATCCCGAGCGTATTTCAAGATGTAAAGAAGCATTTTCCATGTCTCCTTCAGGAGGAGGAGAACGTATTTCTGTTGGAGAGCTGCAGAATCGGTGCAGGAGGTCTGGGATCTATCACATAACTCTCCGGGGTTTACAAGCTTCCCACCGGGAGGTCGGCCTTTCAATGTTCATCTCTTTGCGTGTATCGCTGTTGTCTGACAGAAGCTGCACATCTGCAGAAAGTCCGTTTTTCACAAAGAAGGAAAGGAATATTTTTCTTACGTACGTGAAACTCACTCAGCACGTGATTGACTTTATAAAACCTCGGCTACGAAAAACAGGAAAACAGTCAAACTGCAGTTGCGACTTTGGGATTTTTCCTGCATGATCGCAGCTTCTTACCTGCGAACTCAGACCAGAGAAACCACCTACCTGTGGACCCGAATGACTCGATGATCACCTGTGCAAAGGCCAAGCTACACCAGAAAGTGCCACAGAGAAGTGTATCGGTGTGCCAAAGACTTGGTGACATGCTAACCGCATGTACTGGAGCCGGGAACATGCTAACACCGATCAGTCAGTCACAACAGCTCTCAGAGCGTCTTTCTGTCGTCTCTGTAGCAGCTTTATGTCCCGTTTCTCAGAAAGGGTTAAAGACTCTTAACGAGCTGTTAGCTCAGTCGCTAACTGCAGCATTTGTACCTTCGTACACATTTTCTCTTTTGTGAACTAAAAAAGGGTAAATAAAAGTATCTTAATATGCTTCAATAAGCTTTTATGAAATGAGTTTTGCACGTTTTTCTATTGTAAATCTGTCTGTGTGGTGGAGATTTTATTGTCTTTGGTTCCATTTGTCTATTTATATTACATTTATTTAAAAAAAAAAGTAAATGTAAAATAAACCCATGAATGTATTTATTTTAAATGTTTCACATTAAAATTACAGAACTAACAACTGACTTTCATATCAATATGAACGTCACCAGTGGTTTTATTATGTTTCCAGATAGAAAAGAGGAAATCTAATTGTTGTAACAAACAAAACAGGAACATAATGTAGCTGCGTTTCTATGGAAGCGCGATATATTTCTGGTAATTTTCCTCTGGGATCAAAACACGGGATCAGTATTGTTCATACAAAAAAAAGAAATCTGAGCCACTTAAGTTCCCTGTGGCGGAGGTGAAACACTGCTGACGCTTCAAATCTGCAGCGGCGGTAAAATGATGCGGCAATTATTCAAGGGATTCAAGGATTCAAGGGATTCAAGGAGTTTTTATTGTCATTACAACACATGTAAACATGGGATGCAACGAAATTGGTTTCCCCTGGTCCTGGAGCAGCCCAATTATCCAAATATAAAATAAAATTTAAAAATAAAATAAGATAAAATAAAATAAAATATATATATACATATGTGTATATAGAACATAAAATATAAAGTTTGATCCAGTTTGTTTACGCCTTAAAGCCCCAGAGACAGAAATAAGCTGCGACAGAGCCGACTGCTCCACAACGTCTGAATCCAAACTCTGCTTTTATTGCATTCTGTCTCAACTGCTGCGGCCTGGTTACACTTTGACTGCTGAAGTATTGTTGTTTGATGTTTTTAACTGTTGGGTGTGTGCAGCCGTGTTCGGTGGTTCCTCACATCAGAGCTGGTTTACGGGACGAGGCGTGAAAGAGAAAAGACGTTTTAAAGTTAGAAATACAAAACTAGACAGCAGCTCTGGAAGAAAGAGAAAGAGACGCCACATCTCCAACACGTCCTCGTAGTTAAACGACCACGTAGGTCAGTCGGTAGGTCACCTCATATAGACGTCATCTGCACTGCGGCCACTAGGTGGCGCATATCACTCAAACGTAACTACAGATCGTTTTTGCCGACTGTCGCTTTTCTCAGGATGTGAGCTTTCATATACAGCAGCAGAAATAACGACAGAGAGCCATAAATCATCCAATAATATGAGCTTAAATTCCTCCAATGGGAAGAGATGTTTGTGTTTTTATTGACATACATGTGATTGATTCTCATTGGTGCATCATCTGTACTTTACTCGTGTTAAATACTTCCTCATCTTACTTTGCATCTCTTCACATTCACAAGGACATTTCATGCTTTAGAGACGCAAACTTGGAGATACTGAAGCACAAAACGGTGAGAGTTTAACAATGGAGGACTTTAAAACATATTAAATCAAGATATCCTGACTTTTAGTGCCAAATGTCAAGCGCAAAAAAAAATAAAAAATCCAACAAAGATCCAACATTTCCAATAATGCATCTCAGCAGTGTCTTTCATAAACATCCCCAGTAAATGATCTAGATAAATGTTTTAGCTTGATTCTGCCCAAAATGACATGTTTTCATCTCTATGATTTACTCCGAGCGTTCGTCTTCGTTGGTATTTCTTCTGTAAGACAAAAAACGTTTTGTGTTTGACCACAAAAGATAATACGGCAAAAAAAGAAATGAAGTTGGAACCAGCAAATTCTGGTGGACGAAGAAGGTAAAGTTACTGAGTTCTTGACAAATGTTCCTGTGGGTGGAAAACGGGGCTAAAAACTACTGAAGGTTTATGAGAGATGAAAGATGGAGAGATGGAAAAAAACATGAAAGCTAAAAGAGAAAGAAAAGAAAAAGAAAGTGATGAAGATGAAGATGACAGAAGTGGTGATACAGAAACAGAAAAGAGATGGAGGGAAGTAAAAGTGGACTGATAGATGAAAGAAAAGAAAAAGAGGAATTAGGGAGGGTTTCTGAAGAAAGACATGAAGGGAAAACTTAAAACAAAAAGACAAAATCAGAGATAAAGAACGTTTCTTTGAGTAAGAGTTGAAGGGATGAAACAGAAATGAAAACTGTTGCGTGCTGCTCACAGACGTGACAGCTGAGACGTCGGTTTCGTACGTTCGTCTGCAGCTTTCTGGGAAACGGAGAAACGACAGGAACTACGCCGCATTTGAGGGATGATGGAAAAATCTGATTTTTGTTTGAGTGTAAAGGTCCTTTATGTTCAGGAAGGAAAAGATATTACAACT
>CM072865.1:24077500-24225000 GCA_036937835.1 Pampus argenteus | reverse complement strand
CAACTCACCACTGATACCAGCGGCTACCTCCTATAATCTCATCACATACAGTAGAGTCAAAAAAGCTTTTGGACCCGACTGCAGCTAAAAATCATTGTTTATTGATCCAGACCAGATAATCAATGCATTTCTCTTCATTAGTACGTTCGCTCTCGTTTCTGCCGTGCACCGGTAACGTCAGCTCCTGCTTTCTTTCCTCCGCTGTAGTTTCTGCGGTTGCCACGGCGAGCTGTGACGTAAGAGGAAAAAGATGCCACATTTAGACCTGGATTCAATTATATCTCACTAAATAAATATCGCTGTTGCTGTTTTATTTTTGCTTGTGTTGTAGTTTTGTGGTGCTGAACGGACAGCTCCCGTATAGTTAACTTCACATGCGTCTTGTAATTTGCTGAAATATCCTTTAATGTAGTTACTGAAGTGGTTTTCATTGTTTCAGCGCTTTATCTATCCCTCCGATGTTTGATTATAGATTTTCTCTTTGATCCTGTTGGTTTCACTGATGTCAGAGCGTTTGTAGTCTTGTTTCTTGGTTGTTTTTATATTCAGAGGTTGGTAGTTGTTGCTAAGTCGTAGTGAATATGAGGTCTGATTGGAGCGATTCAGATCGTTCTCATGCAGGACCTCGGATCTGCACAGCATAACGTTATTATAAAAACACTAGATCTGTGAAAACCGAAAGCCACCGTCCCCACCGAGCTTTCCTCTCCAGGCAGGAAATAAAAGAGTGAGTGAGAGCCGGGTCCTCCAGGGAACGGTAGCAAAGGTTGATAAACATTGACGTTGTAAGACAAGATGGCAGCTTCGCTCCTGTATGGAAATCTAGCGGGGTGGGAGGGGTGGAGGGGTGGAGGGGGTCAGGTCACGTCTTGTCAGTCTGCTACTTCAACAAACTAACAAAGTGGAGGTGTGTAGACTAAACAGAGCCGAGGCCGGCGCGCTCCACGCCGTTCTGAGCGGCGGCGTGACGTTAAGCCGTTTTCACGCGGGACTGGAAACGTCAGACATTTTAACGTCTGGACGGGATCAGTCTGACAGGAAACCGTTTAAAGTTGCACATCATTGACTCCAGTAAATGATCCTTAAGGGAATAAATCTATTATAATATTATTCTCCCAAATTATTAAGGAGGTGTTTCATTTTCAGGAACACGCTTTTCAGCACAAAAAAAAAAAAAAGGAGCAATCACTCGCCTCCGCATGCAGGCTGCCCTGCTTAATGACACGATGTGTGGTTTGTTAGTCGTTTCTATGTAACGAAGGGTATTTGGTCATACGTCCTTCAACCATAGTTTAGGTTTTCATTTTTCCATATTCACTTTAGTACATTTTAATTTGAACATGGATGGTTTATTAGTCTATTGTGGTATCTTCACCTCAACTGTATGATTATTTTGTGTATGTGTGTGTGTGTGTGTGTGTTACTCAGGTTTGGGTTTGTGGTGAACTGTGGATGGGAAAAGTGAATGAACGCTGAGCGAACACCCAGGGATGCTGCTCTGTGGTTGCTGTGGAAGTGAAGCTGGAAAACAGCAAGAAGTGACTTTCTCTTCAAAAATAAAGGCTGGTTTTGGTTTTACTGCACTTCTGATTTCAGAACAACTTATATTTATGTACATTTTTAGTTTAGTCGTAGTAAAACAACATGTGTGTACCTTATAATACATGTTCATCACTGTTGCCTGGCAGAAAGAACGTTCCCAGGGTCTGTGAATGCCTCCTCCTGCAGCGTATATTACATGCTGCAGGTACGTTGACACTTAAACTGATGAACTGAGCGTTGATGTGAACACATATGAAAGAATGGACAACATTTGGACATTATTTTCTGCTTTGGTTAAATGTTTTTAATGTAATTAACATATACACTACATCCTACTGTCTGAACTGTGTGTATTGTACTCGTGTGTTTTTATGAAGTTCCTTTTGTGGGACAGATTCGAACCCACAAAACAAAACATGTTTTGTACCACTAAACTACCTGTGGACCAAACTCCTGTCCTCTACGGTGAGACTCTCTGCTTCCAACATATCGGTGCTCTTCATCTTACGCTGGAGTTTAGAGGGAAACACTTGTTTGTTCCTGATAGAACAAAAACAAAAACCACAGCAACAAAAGTCAGTGTGTCGATTAGATAAGGAGAGCGACGCTATCTGTGCTGCGTTCAAAGCCCACATGTTCCGCTTGGATCGGTGTGTTAACAGCGGATCACGGCGCTGCATTCATCTGCAGGCAGCCGTAGTCAAAATACAGGCGGCCGCACAGATCGCCCGCATCTCAGCCAATCAGCATGCAGGAGACTGCAGGTTTACAGAAACGACTCCACAGTGTGTGAGAAACAGAATCTGAGACTGGCTGATTGGATCGGTGGTGTGTGTGTGTGTGTGTGTGTGTGTGAGTCCCTGTACAAAACATACTGACATAAACAAAACAAAATACACACACACTCACACACACACTGCTCCTTTCTCTGATGGGTGCTGAAAGGCATTCTGGGAAATGTAGGACATAACTGTGTAGAAAGTAGATAAGGAAGGTGGTGACATCAAATCGTATCTATGATCTCAAACATGACAAATTCCCAATATGGATCAATGCCGGATGATATGGTGTGTGTGTGTGTGTGTGTGTGTGTGTGTGTGTGTGTGTGTTTGATAGTGGCTGGACAGGCAGTATTTAATACTATTCTTGGAGAGGAATGTGCTGTCGAAGCACAACAAGCCTGCCGATGTGTACGGTGCTCCGTGGGTGGTGTAGCACAAGGCTCAGTCCTAGCTGAACTGTCAGTGTTACATACACACACACACACACACACACACACACACACAGGTGAGGAGACGAGGTCAGGGTTCAGAGAGTATCCATGAAGCTGAACTATGAAGCTGAACTTGATCCAACCAGTGAGAGAGTTTATACTAGAAGACTTTAACTTATATGTATAAAGAAGTAATCGTGGAGAGCCGTTTCATATGAACGTTTTTGAAATTTCATCATTATTATTATTATTTATTTTCGCAGAGAGAAAGACTTTCATAAGAGGTTTGTTTACTTTGAAGATCAGCAAAACAAATTTATTATATAACTCTATATAAACTCTGTTTGAAATGGGATCAAGATATCTGAACCTAAACCAAGAAAGGTGAGGAGAGAAGCATCCAGCAGAAATAAAGTGAGACAGACGGAGAGAAACGTTCATTTATGGATTTTAAATAAGACAATAAAAGAGAGAAAATCTGCGAGAGACACAGAGAGAAGAGAGAGACACAGAGGCTGACTGAGACCACTGCTCGCTCGCTCGCTCTGGGTGTGGTATAGTGGGTGGGTTCATTCCCGTGGTTGGCCAAGATATTTTCTCCCTGCTCAGCTACGCCCTGCTACTAACCAACACACACACACACACACACACACACACACATAATGTACAGAAAAATATACAGTGGCCTGTCCGAAAGAACCAAAGTTTTGGCCCGATACAAAAGGACATGAAGTGTTCCAGGTCTGGTGGTGACATAAAATTTGTCTTTTCCTCTCTAACACACACACACACACACACACACACACACACACACAAACACACAAGCGCGCGCACACACACACACACAAACTCAAACAAAGACACACAAATACACATGAATACGCCTCCGTCAACTTCCTCAGCGCGCTCTGCACTCTGCCTAAATACAGTTAGCCACATCAGAGAGAAGCATTTACAACACTGGGTGAGTTACACACACACACACACACACACACACACACACACACACACACACACACACGCACGCACGCACGCACGCACAGATATGCACATTGCAAACTCTACACAACTATACACATACCTTACGTCTAATTACTTTACTTCTTATACACAAACAGGCACAATGATAATAGTGCACACAAACACACACACACACACACACACACACACACACACACACACACACACACACAAGATATATCTAGCCTGTGTGTGTGTGAGTTTATTTAGTGTCTTTGCCCGATGTTCTGAGACACAACAGTCTATCCCTGGAGAGTGTTTTAACACTCATGTAGCGTAGCAACACACACACACACACACACACACACACACACACACACACACACACACATCATTTGCCTGGTTTTACAGGAATCTCTCTGCATCACACACCCACCAAATATGCCCAGTATGCTTTTTGTTAAAAATATAACCTGTGTGTAGATGGATTTGGATTTTCAGGCTGGTTGAGTCACAAATGATCTGCCAGCATCACTCTCACTCACACACACACATAAACACACATGCACACAGACACACACACACACACGTTTACACTCTCCCAGCACTTTGATGAAACCTGAGCTCTCTCTCTCTCTCTCTCTCTCTCTCTCTGTCTGCTCGTAAAACCCCTGAAATGAAAATAATATATTGTGGTTTTAGAAATCATCCGTCAGGTTTGAGTGTTTAAAATAGCCGATGTGTCCGTTAACGCTGCTGAACGACATCATGTTCGTCTGCTCGCTCACACTATGAGGCTCCGAACTTTTTACACTACACAAACTCAGAGCTGCCACCTTTGACATCTGCACTTCTTATAATTAATTCATCTTTAACCAAGATTATACTAATATGTAGGCATTCATGTTTACGTGCAGACTGAAACTGAGACCAAGTAGCCCCACGAGTCGAACTAAGATGCTTTCCATCGCCGAACATTTGAATGTTTGTTCATCTCAAACGCTGAGATGAGCACAGATTAAAAGATAAAAACCTCACAGCACATCCTGCAGGATGACGGCATCAGTGAACATGTGAATATAAATGAAAAGAGCAGAACCAGCAGGGCTGCGACCTCGGTTATCCATGAAGCCAATTATACAAATATTTGCAGATATTTTCAGACCTTTTCATATTTCAGGGCGCTGGGTGTTTTCCTTGTCGCTCAGGCGGAGCGGAGCAGAGGGAGGAAGGGGCAACACCCAGGCAGGCAAGCCACAGACGGAGCACCCTGCTGGGGGAAATCCTGCACACACACACACACACACACACACACACACACCGGCTACGACTTCCAAAACTGAGCAGCGAGACCCCCGAGGACCTGAGGGACACCACAGAATACACAAACACACACATATATACAGGTACACATTACACCATGTACACAAAACCACCTAAGTACCTACAAATTAAATGCTACGAGACACACACACACACACACACACACACACACACACACACACACACACACACACTCAGGTGGTGTTAAATAAAATGCTGTTTTTACACGTGAAGGTGCAGATTTTAAATATGCTGCCAACAAATGGCACCTGTGCGGTCGTGTTTTCAACATGGGAAGTAAGATTGGTTTAAATCACTGTTGCTAGACGACGCAAAACATGAACGTATGTCGAGATTGAAAACTCAGCAGCTGACTAAATATTCTCACCACACGGTCCATTTAGTGACTGTTCCTGTTGTTCTTGTTGTTTCCAAGTTCAAGAAAGAAGGAAACGTAAATCTGAACATTTAAAAAGATCCAGACCAGCTGCAGGTGATGTTCGGTACGTATACACACCAAAACAGAATTCAACTTCTCCTCCAAAACCCTTTAAAATGTAATATATCTAATCAGTTATTGATACTCATTGATACATTTCAGCGTGTAGCAGAAAGCTATTAAAAGCTCAAAACTAACGCTGCACTAATGTCCAATGATTTTGTCTTTTTTGTCATGTTTAAACATCAGAAGGTGGTCGTTCAGATTAACTGTCCTCATAAACAACGAGTAGCATTTCTGTTCTTTTCTCGTTTTTCTTTCCCTTTTCTCCTTTTCTCTTTATTCTTTTCGTTCCCCTTTTATTCTTTCTCTTCTTTCTCTCTACGTTGACACCTGTTCATCTTCCCTCTAGGAGCTGTAACAGCCAGACTGTGTGTTTGTGTCTGTTAGTTAACTCTGCTGTGGTCAACCACTGCTGCTCCTCCTCCACCTCCTCCTCCTCCTCCTCCTCTTCGCCACCTCTGCCAAAGATACATTTCACCTCACCACATCTCTGACGGAAAAGAAAAAGAGAGTGGGAGGAGAGGAAACTATGAAGGAATATTTCTGACCCCCTCGGTATAAAACAAGAAGGACTTTATATGTTAAACCTCGGCCATCCGTCCCAGAACCCAGAAAAAAACTGTCCTCTACTTTTGATTTGATCACTGTGACCTTTGACCTCCGTAAGTTGGCGATTTGGATGTTAAATTATCTCTCAGAAGAACAAAACTTTTGCTAATCAGTTTGTTTTCAGTCATTTGCTGGTTTCGGCTTCTCTAAAATGAAGATTTGCTGCTTTTCTTCTCTTTTGGGTTTTGGATACTTTGGATATTTATGGTGGATATTTATCTCAATCACTATTAATGACTTTCAGCATTGATTCAAATAAAATTAGCTGAAATATTGACTTCACAAATGCACCTCGTCTTAAGATATCACACATATTATTCAAATCTGTGTTTCACCATTTTATTGCAGTTTTATTTAATATTTTCTGATGATGTTTTCATTTCTAAATAACAGAATGAAACATAATATTTACTTCCTAATAAATGACAAAACTGAGTATGAATACATAACGTGATTCCTCACACTCACCTCACACTCTGCATGTGTGTGTGTGGTTGCCAGGTTTATGTCTAACAGATTTACTCATCATCGGTTAACCACACACACACACACACACACACAAACACACCGCTTGTCCATGAAAATCTGGATGGTAATTAATTTTCTTGCTTTTATTCTTCTTCTATCCATCTTCAGCAGGAAATAAAGTCGACGATATTAAAGATCAAAAGTTGATCTTTAAGTCCAACCAATAAAAAAAAATAGAGACTTAAATCTCAGAGAGTTTAACCGTTCAGACCGTGAGAGGCTGAACGCCAACAGTGAACTTTCCAACCGCCAGTCGGGACAGTTTTTAACTACAAGCCAGGAGTCACATGATCAAACAGCGTATCTGGTTGTAAGATGCCTGTTTAAACTGAAGCTGTAAACACTGTGATGATGGCGTTCCTGTTGCCGTGGAAACATGGTGCACGACAGGCCACATACACATAGATAGTAAACATCCTCTGCTGTATAATCACAGTGACTTTACTCCCCCTTTACTTCATTTTCACTCGCCTCTCTCTCTTTCCTGTTTCTCTCTATTTATCTTGCTCTCTCGCCCTCACCAGTAAACTCATTGTGCATAATTGTTGCTGCAGTCCTGTAATCACACCTCCAAACAGCTGTAAAACACACGCTGGAAACACAAACAGGGAGCAGAAATGTGCTCAAACATGTTGCTGCTGGTATAAATATTAAAGCTAATCAACCAACCCACCAAGCTTAAAGACATGGAGGTCAAAGGTCACTCCTGACTACATCCCCGAGGCCTTCGTGTCACTAGATAGAAGACTTAAAAATATTTTATATGCAGACAAATAACTTTGAGATGAGACAATGAGGAAAATGAAAGGAGGAAGACACAGTGAGGTCAGTGCGGTCAGACAGACACCAGCCGAGTCCGGCGCGAAAACATTCTCACTTCAGAGACATTAGATATGTTTCCATCCATCTGTTTTTATGCACATTTCTCATTTATATATTCATATTTTGCATGGCTTCAGGGGTTGAGACATGACCAAGTCTCCTTTTCTGCAGCTACAGCGTGTTTCTGCAACATAATCATGTATGTATGAGATGGAAAAAAAAAAGCTGTAACAGATTCTTGACACACTTGTGGATGCTTCTTCTTCTTCTTCTACTATAGAAAAACAAAGAATAGAAAGAGCGAGTATGTCACAAACATAATGTCCTCAGTTTGAAGACTCTGGATCTTATCCCTGAAGTGTAGAGACATATCAGAATAACTGCAACTCAATAATGATGTAATATTGTCACGTATTTACTGGATATACTCGGATTAAGGTAAGAAGACGTCACGTTTTATTTTGCTGAAACTGAAGCACAACGTAAAGTTACTCATGTAAAAGTATTTACTGCATAAAAGAGCAACTGAAGACAGAAAAACAGAGCGAGAGGGTGAAAATAAGAAGTCAGTGGAAAAGATTGAGAATAAAAAATAAGAAGGAGGAGGAGGAGAGGGAGTAGAAATCTCCAAATCCATCCAATTTCCTGTTACTGCAGGTGGAATCAGTGTTTGTATGTGCTTAAGCTATTCAGCATTCAATATCACACACACACACACACACACACACACACATAACTGGAGTAAAATCCTCCTGTCACACACCTGCAGAGAGAAACTTGTGCACCAACGTATGAATCTACGGATACAAGTAGGACTGCAACTAACGTTTGACAGATGGTTGAACGGTTGAGTTTAAGATCAATAACGCATTCAAGATAAAACTATGCTAGCTGGAAAAATATATAATACAAAAATATAAAAACAAATAATGAACTGAAGTATCCAGAGTCTGAAATGTGTCATTCCTCTGTACTGTAGACCAGAAATACAAATGTGGATTAATCCGCTGTTGAAAGTAGTCCCCATTTATATCTGTTTTAAGACTGTTTTAAGAGATTACTGAGCCTTTTCAAATAAGTAAAATATCTGTTTGTAAGATGTTTTTTTAAAGATTAACACACAGGATGAAGAGTCAGGAAGTAGTTGGTGGTTTCTGTCTTTTTTATGGGACAATAAGGAAAATATTTTAATCTATGTAATACTTTAAATACTTCACAGTTCATATGTATGTGTAATACCTAGGCTGTGATCTCTCACTTTGCTGCCTGTTTTCTGACTTGTTGTAAAGAACTAGAGCGTGTCGCCACGGTGGGTAGTCGTGTGTGTTTGGTTGTTTGGTTGTGTGTGTGTGTGTGTGTGTGTATGTGTGTGTTGTGGTCGCTGTAGTCTAATTGTAGAGGGATGTGTCTGGCAGTCAGGCTGTCTTCTTTGAGGCTAAGGATACTCATCATCATCATCATCATCATCATCATCATCTAGAGAGTGGTGCATCCTATCATTTCACAACACCTCACACACACACACACACACACACACACACACACACACACACACACACACACACACACACACACACACACACACACACACACACACACGCATACTGTACAACATTCTCATGGTTGTGTAACTAACAACCCCGAACACAGAACGGTGTGTGTGTGATAGTGAGCTCATTGTTTGGATTTGACTCATTTATCTTACCGTGGCTAATCTAATCAAGTAAAGGAACGGACCAAAATACACACAGTCTCACAACAGAGGCCCAAATTTATAGCTTGCGATAAGCTTAGAGGCTAAACAGGAAAAAGGAAGTGTGTGTGTGTGAACCTGCGTGGAAGAAAAATCTCAACAAACAGCGACTGTCCACTCGACCTCGGCTGTTCACCAGCATGCAGCATCAGGTCAACAAACACACAGACAGCTGTTAGGTAGATGGACCGCAGTTTACAGCAGCTTTAACTGAGAACGAATGAACTGTCCTGCGGTGAGATTATCAACTACTAAAGATTATCAACTACTAAAGATTATCAACTACATTTGGCAGAAAATGAATTTTTAATGTGAAGCTTGTGAATTGGTACACGTGTGCAGCAACTGTTGTGTACTGTATGCTGACAAAGGAACGGATGTGCAGCACAAATACAGTGTGGAGGAGCCGTTTCACAGAGCCGTTGTGATTTAGGGTGATGAGCGCCTGCAGCACCGCTACCTCCACAGCGTATACCGATAGACTTGGTGGTCTTCTCTAATTGTTTGTATTAAACATTAAGGAATGTAGGAACTTTTTTAAACAATATCCACATGGTCTCTCTTAACTCCTGACGTCGCTGACGGGGCTCGATTGAAGTCAATATTTGTTCAAATAAACAGTAATATTTACATTTATCCTTCCCATCATGCCCCCCCCATCCTCACATCATAAACAGCTGAACTATCAGGAGAATAAATAAGAAGCTGGAAATGATCACGCGTGTGGAATACATGAATCTAGATGAAATATCACACGTGTTAACATATGTACAGACACATGAATGCGGCGTGTATTTTACGTTTCAGCCGTTCATATCAATAGTTTAAATATGATTTCATCTTTCTGCTTTATCTCTTCAACACAGGAAACAAAAATAGAAATGTTGTTGTATTTATTGGTTTAAATTTCCACATTATCTACATGATAAAGCCTACATGATGGATGTTCGTATATTGACCCTGTAATTTGATTCTTCTTTGGGTAAAATACATTATCAACTGTCCAAACATGAACAATACAGCCACAGGGGTTTACGCTACATGCTAATACACAACCATCACGTCAACACGGCGCAGACGTCTGATTACGGTGATGATTGATTGAAGACTTAAAGTGTATCATACAAACTTTCCGCTCCGGCTGTTTTCACTAAACACTCCCGCTGATCGTCTCTCTCTCTCAGCCTGTCTGTCTCTCACCGCTGACTCTAAATGGTCCATTCATGGATGTGATGGATGGCCACCAGTGTGTGTATGAGATATGGTCAAATGTATGAACACTCAAACACAGTGTGTTGAGTGTGTGTGTGCGACGTAGTAAAATAGATGAACACACACTCTCAGGACTCAGTGGGTTGTGTGTATGAGAGGCCAGGAAGTCTTCACCCCCCTTGTTTAATGACACCATTTATCTCTGACCCTAGCGTGTGTGTGTGTGTGTGTGTGTGTGTGTGTGTGTGTGTGTGTGTGAATAGGTACTTAAACAGGCCTTTGTACTGAGTAGAAGAGGAAAGGTGGATCTATAAAAAGAGTGTGAGAACAGATGTAAATTAATCAAATACAGACCGGCATCTTTGTCTTGTTGCTGGATAAATCTCATGAAGTGAGGTTCTGACAGACACAGGTAGAAAGACTGAGAGGTCTCCAGGTAGAGGAGGTGGTCATGGGAGAGAAACTGTGCTTATAGAGGAGAGGAACTCAACCCTTTCAGACACACACACACACACACATTAACGTACACTACATCACACTGAGGGGAGGAGGAGGAGGTCATGTTCCCTGTGGTCAGAGGAAAAGAAGAGTTTCCTCTAAAACACCAAACCTGTGTGTGTAAATGGTTTCAGGCTCCTGATATTTATTTATTAAAAGTTATAATAAGCTGCTTATAGTTTGTCCAACATGTGCCTCCCAGGGATGTGTAGTAGTGATGAATGCTGTTTTTATTATGTCTTTGTATTATATTGGTAAAAGTATCATGTTTCAGTGTTTTGATGTAACTTACAGGAGATCCAGCGTCGTAACGTTTGCACACGTACTGTATACACGAGCCACAGATTGGACACCAGAAAGGTTTCATTAACATGCAAACACGTTCTCATCCTCATCACACGCAGAAGAGAGAGCGAGAGAGGAAGAAGAGGAGCGAGAGAGGAAGAAGAGAGAGCGAGAGAGGAAGAAGAGGAGCGAGAGAGGAAGAAGAGGAGCGAGAGAGGAAGAAGAGGAGCGAGAGAGGAAGAAGAGGAGCGAGAGAGGAAGAAGAGGAGTGAGACAGACGGGGACAGGAAGTGTGTACATTCCCGGCTAATCCTGATAGGACGTACCCACTGTAGCAACAACAACACACACACACACTCACACACACACACGGTTTGGCAGGACTGATTATTGATGAGCTGTTGGTTCAGTATTGTTTGTTAAAGGCTTGTGTGAAAGTATAATGGTACTTACAACATGTGTGTGTGTGTGTGTGTGTGTGTGTGTGTGTGATACTGTACACGGGTTGGTGAAATAGCACAATGAGGAAGAATTATTTCAAGAAGGAGTAGCAATGTGTGTGTGTGTGTGTGTGTGTGTGTGTGTGTGTGTGTGATACTGTACACGGGTTGGTGAAATAGCACAATGAGGAAGAATTATTTCAAGAAGGAGTAGCAATGTGTGTGTGTGTGTGTGTGTGTGTGTGTGTGTGTGTGTGTGTGTGTGTGTTGTGGTGCTGGCTAAACACAGTGTGTATATTTGCTCTGGCACAATGGGAACAAAGACAGAACTGTTTTATCCCACATGCCATAAATCT
The DNA here is from genome assembly GCA_036937835.1 of Pampus argenteus. NCBI lineage: Eukaryota > Metazoa > Chordata > Actinopteri > Scombriformes > Stromateidae > Pampus > Pampus argenteus. The sequence continues at coordinate 24,212,957 of CM072865.1, read as the reverse complement.
GCTGAACTATAACAGACGCTACACACACACACACACACACACACACGCACACACACACACACACCATATAATGTGTTAGGTATTGTGTTGTTTTCAGTGTTTTTCCTGAACAACAGAGTTGAAGGTCAGACTTCTACTGAGGCACCAAAAGTCAACAGGACAACATATATATTTATATTTATATATTTATATTTATGTCATCCTATCAGGTTATAATGTGTACATTGAAAATCGACATAAATATGATTGATATATTTGTAATAATACAAATTCAAATTCTTTTTTCTTCTCGATGTGTATCTTCCTGTTTTAATTAATTAATTAATTAATTAATTAAATATAACAGCATCTTACAGAGGGATCTTCTCTCTTTAACATATACTGTATGATATAATATCTGAGCTCTATTAGGCAGAGATGATGATGAACATCACAGATCAAAGATCTGATAAATCCTGATAAACCAGATATTTATTAATAACGACTCTTAATCTCTAATTACTTCATCTGACTTTGTGTTTCCTGCAGCTCTTATTTTGGAATATTATGGTTATTTATTATTTATTATTTATTGGGTAAACTGACAGTGAAGAATAATTAAAAAATATATATTTTAGAACATAAATCAGTTATGTTGCAGGTACATGTTGGACTTGATGTACTCAATGAAGTTAATATAAAAATATTTATAGTAGCATAAGATGACTTGTTTATTTGAATAAAAAGGCAGCAGATATTAAACCTGTGAACACACACACACACACACACACACACACACACACAGAGTAGGAGATGTGCTCCATTTCTCTCAGGCAGAGCCAACTCTAGCATCACATTTAGATGGTGCTTAGCATCTTTCAAACAGACACCGTTTCCTGTTCTCTGCAGCTCCTCTCAGTTTGACTCCCTTCCAGTTTGATTCTCCGTCAGCCACAACTTTAATTCTTATTTATTTTAATCGAGGTTTTTCACAGACAGAATTCAGAAAATATCGTGTGGTGTCAGAAAACACAGCTGAAGTTTCTGTGAGTTAGTTGCATCAGTGAGATGAAACCGAACTGATGCTGCATGAAGTGAATCATGTGAAAATGACCTCAGACACTTTCCACACCTCCTCTCTCCCGTTTTATGTGGGGTGACATCACCGCCTCGCCTTCGCTTATCAGCTCTCTTTTCTCCATCTGCCTTTCACACTTCGCCTCACTCACATTCATCTCTGTGGACACTCGTGTGTGTGTGTGTGTGGTTATTTATGGTATGTGGGGAGGACAGATGGATGGATGGACGGAGACAGAGAGGAGCAGGGAAGGCCAGATGACCTCATCTTCTCGCAGAGACTCTTAAAGCCATCGACTGTCACCTACGATTGTGTTTCATAGCGAGTCTGTTCAAGCGATGATTTGGAGCATTTTAATCTCATCAGTGTCTTGGTGATGTGTGTGTGTGTGTCGGCAGGACACCTGGCTATCGGGGTGGGAACATCTTGATGTTTCCATAAACACACACACACACACACACACACACACACACACACACACAACGATGAGCTCTGTGATTTGTGTGAAAGAAGTGCCAGAGAGAAAGAAAGGAGACCTGCTGTCTTGTTAATTAAAAACTGTGTGTGAAGCCTTGTTAGGACAGATTATTACTAAACCTGTTGCCATGGATACTACACACAAAATACTGCAGAGCTTTAAAGCCCAATGACCACTCGGCCCGCAGCATTCAAATGTGTGTTAGTGAGACACTTCAGGCTCCAAGAGAAGAAGAAAAGGAGAGAAGAAAGTTGAGATGAATTAAGGAAAAGGTAAAAAGTTTAATGGAGCAAAGATAGAAGAGGAGAAAAAAGACGAGGAAGAAAAAAAGGTAGAAATAAGGAACATAAACCTGAGCAGAGCAGCACAATATCTATTTCTATTGAGTGTTTGTGTATACATCCGTGTGTTAGTATGACCTCAGCGTCATGCTACGGGCGGGGTGACGGTGAGTTTTAGTGACATCTGCTTGTTAACACTGAGTCTTATCATGAGCCTGAGCCACCAGAGCCCATCAGCTCATCTTAAACAAACACACACGAGGATCTAGAGCTACCATAGCAAACATAAACTATCCAATGTGTCCCTGACCCTGAAGACACACACACACACACACACACACACACACACACACTTTATATAAGATCAGCGGGACCACCTGAGAGGGGACAAACACACACAGACGGTATCAGTCAGTATTTATGTCCACATTTATTGATCAACGTTTTTCTGCTTCTCAAGAGGAACAAATAAAACATCATTGTGTCACCATTAATAAAAAAAATGAGTAAGTCACTGATTTCTGATGACGATGCCAAGACAAAAACCAAAACAACATCCGCACACACAGCGACCGCAACGACACGCTCTTCATCCGCAGCTCATAAACGGCTTCTACGGATCATCTGATGCACCAGATCAAAGAGAGAAAGCAGGAAGGAGCAGACGCTACGCTGCAGCTAGTCTGTGTCCAACATGGCCACTTCACACACACACACACACACACACACACACACACACACACTCATGAAATATAAACAGAAAAACATTATTCATATACACAAACAAACCCAGAACACACAAACCAGATAAACAGAATTACGACACAGAATTACGGAAATTATTTTAACACACACTCCTTTAAACACATCATCATGTTTTTACTCAGCCACCACACACACACACACACACACACACACACACACACACACAATCTAAACTAACGGCTGATGATGATGAATAGGCTCCATTTCAGCCCGTTCATGGCCAATGTGCTCCTAAATTGGCAATGAGTTGTTATCTGATTGGTCAACAGCCAGGAAGTAAGTTTGAGTCTGTTTGAGGTCAAAGTGAAGTGTGAGACTTATTTTCTCAACCTCAGTTTGTGTCTTTAATCCAGAGTAATGTGTTTGTTAAGGATTTTACTGTGTGTTTAAAGCTTAATATATCTTCTTCTTCTGTGGTGTAGACGTCTGTTAAAAACACGGTTCTTTTTTTATTAATGATGTTCTCACTAGAACGAGTTCACATCAAACAAACCGCTCAAGTTGAATTTAATTACTATTTTATTTATAATTATCAGCAGCAAATTTATAAGTAGTAAAAAACGGACTATGCCATCTCTGGTTTATCTTTTTCTCTTTCTCATCATTTCAGGATGAGCTGTGTGTGTCTGTGTGTGTGTGTGTGTGTGTGTGTGTGTGTGTGTGTCTAGGCTTTAACCATGTTCTCATAGGCAGGTCATGTCTGGGTCAATCTCTCTGGCTCCAGCACTTCCCTGCTTAACCCCTTCATATCCCCTCTCTGTCTCTCCCAAACACACACACACACACACACACACACACATATAAACAACCGTTGGCTACTGTCTGTCGCCACCAAACATGTGTGTGAGATTGTGAGATTTCTGTTTGAACAAATTGGATTTATCTTATGAATATCCAGCTGCTTTTTAAACAAACCAGTTCTGTCTGTAAATCTGCGTTGTGATAAATTAAAAGACAACACTTATGTTTTTGTATGTTCTTGTATGTTTTAATGTTTCTATAATAATCTTTAGGTAGATTTATACTTTAACGGGATTCTCGCTGATATTTAGTTGTGATTTATAGATCACTCATGTTTGGTCTTTCATTAACTTTATGATACAAGCTACACGGGGAACGTTTGCTTGGTTTTATTACTGAATATGAGAATATTCTGTGTTGTTGGCGTGTTTGATGCCGTTACATTCAGGTTTATGTTAGTTGAGGTGTTTTTGTTACTGATGCGTGTTATTAAAAAGGTTCATAGGTATGACATAACTTCATGATGAGTTTAAATGTTGTGTTACATATTTTCACATCCTAACCTTCACTGTGTGTTAACAGTGTTAGCATGAAGGTTCGCTGCAGACATACCAGCGGCTGCAGCGCATCGGCTGTGATTGATGGAGTCAGCCAGTGCTGGTCCCACTGGGATGTTCCCAGTTAATTACTGTCTGTCGCCACACACATAACAGACATTGTAGGCTTTGATGTGTACATCCAATAGTGACGGGGTACTCAGGGGGGTATATACATGAGTGTGTGTCTGCATTCCACCAAAAGACTGCATCTAAATATGAAAATAAGAGAAAGTGCTGTTTGTGTTTAAACTATAACATGGATTTAAGGCTGTGTATGCAGCCCACCGCATATATTTATACGCGTGTGTCTGTGTACTCTGGGATCAACTCGTACGCTTTGAAGTGTGCATCCGTGCTGAAAGCCAACAACAAAAACATCTTGCACCAAAAGTGACAAAGTGTACCATGGAATATAAATGTGTGTGTGGTTGACCCATAAAAAATACCGTGCAGGAATGCTCAGTTTAGTGATTTGACAAAGAAACCACACATATAATTATACCTCAGCTATCTTAACCTCAGTGATTCCAAAAATTTGTCTGAGCCACTTCCAGAGCAGCATGAACCAACAAGGCATCTGTGAAATGAACCCCCTCCTCTTTTCTTATGCTTGGCTTCGTTGTGTTTTCAGGCCTGCAGATACCGACAGAAAGCTTATAAACTACTGTGATGTCGTGTGTAATCGTGATCAGGTGTGTCGGTCTTTGTCATGTTGGCCTCATATGAAGAGACAAACACAGAGAGCAGCTGAGCGTGACCCTCTAACCAACTACATGTAAGTACACGTTGTTAGCAGGGAAAAGCAGTTTGACTGTATAAATACACACGGGATAAACACACTAACACATCAACCGAGCGAGACGCACACACGCCACAAACACAGACGTATACACCAACGTCAGCGCTCTACGCTTCCAAGAAAACTGTTCATTCCTTCACACACGTGCCTACATCTTTCCAGACATTCAGTGCCATAAACATCGGCACATAGCTCCCTGCACCGCAAACGATGGAAAAATAGCTGTGTGCACATATATATATATATATATATATTTATATATGGGCCTTTATCTAAGGGAGTTTCCCTCCTAACTCCAACCTTCAGCAGCACAAAGCTCAGTAAGCGTGTGTGTGTGTGGAGGCGGGGGGGTCGTTTGTTGAGAGTCTCAAAATGAGCTCATGCACACATATTAGCTTGACACTGTCCGTATGTTGGATGTCTCTCCGGTCAAACCCGCGCTCGGTGGACAGGTCAGATCCGTCTCTTCCTGTGGGCGGGGCCTGGCTGTCTTTGTCTGTGTTAAACCCTCTTCCTCCTCTAGCAGCCAGCGCAGCACCAGCTCAGCACATAGCTACACACCACATGTGGGAAAAAATAGTGTGTCCAAAACCAGGAAAAAGAGTTGATACACACGTCTTTGCATTATATGTGTGTTGTTGCACATTCCTGTTGTGATGGACGAAACTTTAGGGACACTTATTACTTCAATCTACAGCACCACCCACCTCAATCATAAACATAAAGTCCAATTATCACCAAAAACTGAAAATGAACGAGCTTTATAAAAGAAGAATTTATGGCAGAGCGGTTGGATTACATTAGATTGAACATGTTTTTATATAAGTTCTTGGTAAATGTATATTCAAGGCGTCCTGCTAAATGATTTTAACAAACACCTGCAAGCCAATCATCCATTCAGGAACTCCCAAATAAGGAGTCAAGCTATCGTTAGCATACTGGTCAACAGGTGAGTCCACTGTCAATCACAGGTGCAAGTCGACGCCCACACAGCACACATCAAAGCTTCAGTAAGTCTTCAGATCTTATTAACGGAGCAATAATTTCCAAAATGACCACCAGCACGTTTGTTAGAGGGTCTGAATTTAGTGATTGAGACCAAAATGAGCCGCTGAAAGAGATGATTGACTTAGTATTTCCATGTTTTTTATGTACCTGTCCTTACTGTTTGGTTGGTGAAGCAGTGAAGGTGGTCGCTGTGTTTGTGGACTAAACCGTCAGTGTGTTTTAGTGCGAGGCAGCTCTAACAGACACACACACACACACACACACACACAGACGTGCGGCTGTTGGCGTGTCTCGTTAATCGTTGGAATTAATTAAAGCCGCGGGAACACACCGCTGAGCCACAACCTGTGCCCATTTGCTTTGGCACGTGTGTGAGTGTGGTTTGAACTTGGTGTGAGTGTGTGCGGCAGGCCAGAAAATGTGTGTGTGTGTGTGTGTGTGTGTGTGTGTGTATTTGCAGACTTTTTATTTTGTGAGTGTTTACTCAGCGTGTGAGAGAAAGTGTCAAAATGTGGTCAGAATGTGTGTGTGTGTGTGAGTGTGTGTGCATTTGATGGTTTATAGATGAGTGTGTGTGTGTGTGTGTTTGAGTGTGTATATGAGCATTTGCTGAATAAATGAGGAATGTCCTGTCCAGGACTGTGAGCACATATTAGACGAGTGTGTGTCTTTTCAAAGTGTGTGTGTGTGTGTGTGTCTCATTTCCATGGTCCAATATTTGCCATGGAGCGAAGCCCGGCCTTTAGCCTAATGAAGGAAACTAATCATGTCCTCAGTGATCACACACACACACACACACACACACACACACACACACACACACACACACTTATTACTGGGCTCACACATGACTGCAGGGGGAAAGGAGGAAGAGATGGAGATGGAAGGAGGGATGAAGGGCATGAGGAGGAGGGAGGATGGAGAGGAAAGGAGGCATTATACAGCCATAATGCTTCTGTCTGCGGTCTGAAGCCTGTACTTTGTGTTGAGAGGTTGCCAACGCAGAGAGCACTGACCTGACTCTTTCTACTGACACTGATCACTTCTCGCTCTGCTAGAGAAAACACTTACGCTCTCAGAGGAACCAGTCATTTCCAGAACTTAAGAAAGTCTATATGTGAACTTTGGAAAAGTGAAATCATTATGTCAGAGTCATGATCTAAAGGTCCGACCGAGGTTTTTACTTTTCCCTCGTTTACATAGTAAATGTTTTAAGTAAACTCCCTTTAGGTTAATACCATTTGGGTCTTATTTGTGTAGCTTTGCTCGTCATTTCTATTGATTAACATTAAAATCACCAAAGTAATAGAGAAACACGAGAAGCTCTGAACAAGCCAACGGTTCATCAAACTGATCTGAAACACTTCATTTAGTGACTGTTTGTAATAATCACTCAATACAACTGTGCACACGGCCGCAGTTAATACGGTAAATAATAACCTGAATGATTAATTTCATTTGTGTTGTGTTTTATCAGCAATAAACTCTGACAGTAAGATGTTATTGCTGTTATAAATGACAGCAAAAAGAGTTGAAATGTGATAATTATTGATTATTACAGCGTTTAAACTTGCAGCATTTCACTGAAACCAGACGAGTCTTATTAATGTTTAAATTAAAATAAAAAAGGATGCATTTATTGATTTAACATACTCATTATTCATTAACAGTATATCGATCTTTCTAAAGTACAGGAGATATAGTCTGATTCTTTATGACTGAACTCAACATACATTTCAAAAATGGAAAAATATGAGGACAGATGGGTGGTGAGAAACAAATCAACTGAAATCATGAAAGGTTATTGATTTATTATTGATTGGTTTTATGCTGCTGGTTTTGTTGCAGATGAACATACAGTGAGCTGGGGCTGTGTGTGTGTGTGTGTGTGTGTGAGGGCCTTGTTGCGGGTCAGTAGTCACTGAGCCGAGACTGAGAACACTTTTACACACACACACACACACACACAGACACACATGCATGAACACAGTAAGTTTTTATAGCTACTGACAGCTGATGAATACCCCTCGCCCCGACCTCTGACCTCTGCCTTCTGTACCCCCCAGCTAATTGACACGTCTCCTCTGATAAACTCTCTGTGACACACAAGCTAAACACACACACACACACACACACACACACACACACACACACACACACTGAATGTATTCTTTTCATCTGAGAGAATCAATAAAAACGATGACATACAGGTAAATAAACACAAATGAGAGAGAGCGAGTCAGCCTTAAAAGTGAAACTAAAACACACTGAGTAAACTTGTTAAGAAGAAAAAAAGAAATTATCAGGAGTTGTGAAACTGATAATGGTTAAATGATCAATAAATAAAGTCCTCAATACAGAAACTAAACCAACTATGTGCAAGAAAATAAGGAAAAAGTTGCCCTTTCTATATTTAAAAACAGCGGTCAGTTTGATTTATTTTCCTATCGTGTCTCTGAAGTCTGCTTTTCAAAAGCATCAGTGAGAAAGAGAAAGTAATACAACAGAGGAGCGAGTGATGAGGAGGAGGAGGAGGAGGAGGTGGAGGAGGAGGAGGAGGAGGAGGAGGAGGAAGAGTGCAGTAGCTCAACTCCCACATGTGTTACCTATTGGGTTTTGCACGGGACAAAGAGGAGGGAGGGGGGTCGGCTACACTTCCCAGGCGGCCCGTGGAAAAGTATGCTCTACAATTCATTGCTTCCTTCTTGCCAAATTAAAGGTCCCTTGTTAAGAAAAGTGGGGGAATGGGTGTCGGGTGAGGGGATTCAGGGAGGATGGGGCTAACAAAAGGAGGCTTTATTAGAGAGTAAAACGACTCCTGATCGCCCCGAAACTGCTTTAAAATGTGTGAAATATGTTTTCAGTTCATTCACAACACATTCATTTCTCTCTCTACATAATTATCTGTAATAATAATGAATTATTTTCACTTTCCTAAATATAGTTTCTTAACCATTGTACCTGATTTTACTGAAACTGTTCTCTACAACAACAATGCTGTCTGCACTCATTTTTAACTTATACACAGAAATATAACGATAAACGTGTACATTCAGTCAGTATTAACTTGCTTCAATCATACAGAGCATGAAATAGAAAACAGAAATAAATTGGAGTAAAGAGCTTTTGGTTTCCAGTCATACTAAATCAAGAAAGTTTTCTTTGTAAAAATGCAGAACATTTATTCTACCAACAGGTTGGTTGATTGAGCTCATTTTACTAAACGACCTGTCTTGTTCTGTGGTCGCGTCCTGCCAGCTAAACCAGTTTTGAAACATCTTAAAGGAAATTAGCTGAACCACTAGCGACCTTGATGTCTGAATGCATTAGCCTGACCGCTAACCATCACAAAGGCTGAATGCACGAGCGCGGCCTCTAAACACGATAAATGTTGGACTGCATTAGCCGCCACAAGAAGGTGAATCTGTGACCATTAGCTTTTAGTGTTTTGTAGCCTTCAGCTTTACAGGATGTATCAGCTCATTGTTACATACATACATCATACTGATATTGAGTATATAGGAATACATTTTACCTGTCCTCTAATGTATCTAATGTTTGTGTACGTAGCATCCTGAGACAGCAGAAGATTTCCAGAATCTGGCCAATCAGAACAGAGTGGGCTACTCAGGAGGCGGGCCTTTGTAATGTAAGAAACATTTCAATCACTATATTTATGACATAATGTGATTGCTGCACTATACAGTGTAAAAAAAACCTTTCCACAGGATATTAAAATATCAAGTTCACGTTATTATTGAAAGTTATGGGGTCCAAACCCAGTGTTGCTGGTTTGACCCATGAAAATGTATGAAATGAACTGGTAGCTACCATAAAATACATCAGATTAACGGTTATATCCCATAATGTAGCCGCCGTGGCCTTAATGTGAAAAGCAGCAGGGGGTGTGAAGGCCGGTTCCTCCTCGCTGGAAGCTGCACTTCCTACACGGGCGTCCCAGAGGAAGAGAGCGTTCATTCCTCCTGGAAGGTTCCCTCAGGAACCAGAGTCTGAATGGACACTACTGCAAAAATACTGCCTCCTTACCACATGTTACATGACCTGGGGGGAAACACACACACACACACACATCTGGGTTTCCACCTCTGAAAGACTGTCTGGTTTGTTGATGGTTATCGTAGCCAGAAGAGTTCCTGCCTCTCCCTCTCGTTCTGAGCCATAATTTACAGGACTTATCAACACGCCTTTGATTAATTCGATTGCTTCGATGAAACTCCCTGTTGCATCATACTGACTTAATAAACTGTTGATATATTTTTCCCATAGTACCTGCTGTTATTCCAGTTTAAATATTGCTTCACTGTCCTTAAGGTAAACTTGAGAAACTCTTGCTGTTGATGCTGCAGTGATTTGATCCATCAAATCTCCAAAGACAGAAAAAAAAAACAGCTGGTGAGTGAACCTTAAATTTCAAAAACTATATTTCATCACTTTATTTTGCATATTAATGGGACTGACTCATACTGCCTGATATGATTTGTTTGATTATCATTTTATTGCCGTTTTCTTTTGTATCTTTTGGACATTTCATTATATAAGAAGAGAAGATGTTTATTGTCTACGTGAAGTACCATGTAGTAATCGATCTGTAGATATTTACACCACATATAAAGTCAATTCAAAGACCCAAGAGCTTGTAAATAGATCTGTTTGTGTTTAATTTGTTCAGGACGGCACACCCTGAAAAAATATACTTTCTAAAAGTCACCATGAGCAATGGTTGAAGAGAGGATCCCTGGTATGTAAAGCATGCATGTGGATGCACACATGCAATGGTAGTAATGCACTACTATGTACTACCAAAGGACAGGAAGAGAAGAAGACTGCTAGCAGACAAACATGGTACACAGTGTAGGTTTTCGTATCTCTTACTTGAAACAAGGCGATTCTGCACGTTGATTGAATTCAACAGCAGTTTTTCACCACATTTATTTAAGTCAAATTACAATGAGTGATGAGCTATAGCAACACAAGGTCACTGACGGGACTGGCGGCTGCTGCAGGGCTTAAAACCGCTGAACTTTCCGTTACAGGGTGATACGAGTCCATATGCATTAGTCCAGCCTGGTGCCCAACCAGGCAACAAATATTTGATCTGTAATCACCACGAGCATTAGCCTCGGGCCAAGAATAGCCGATCAGATAATGCCGTTGCAGAGACATTAGCGGAACATTACACACACATTAAACAGCCAAGCATCTCATCAGTGCTCCGTCAACACGGCCGGAGCCAACAAATAGCTCCGGAGATGGTGTGATTGCCATGTGGTGGGGATTTTGTTGACATGTATTAACTTAGGAGTTACAGTAGAACAGCAAATGTTGCTACCTAAAAATGTTGTTGACAAGCTGCGAGCCCAGAAGACTAAAACCAGTGAGGAGGTCAGAGCTATGGTGGGATGACCTTCCATTCCCAGTCAGTACAAGGGGAGTCCATAACTCTTCTGCTCGTGTCTCTGACGGCGGCCTCAGGCGTGTCTTCATTCCCCGTTTTACACAGACACGATGCTCTCAGTATCGTGTCTGCGTGGCTTTTTAAAGATGATTTAGTTTTTTATTCTGTTTTTAGGAACTAAGTATCTTTAGATTAGACAGCAGCTGGATTTGTGGAGCTCACAATTGACACGCAGCTGGACTCAAGGAGCACACATGTGACAAGCAGGAATAAGGGAAGCGAGCCGTTTTATTTTGAGAACACGTTTGACATGTTTGACTGGGTGACACGTGCTTGAAAACCAGCTGTAATTTAGTGAACACACCACACCAATTTAAATGCCAAGTATTCCCCTGATGAGGCAAAAATACTAACTCTTGCGGCACCCCAACATGCAACTAAATCTAAAAACACAGAATTGGAGCAATTTTTTCCCCCCAAATTATCCGAACCCACCCCCTGCTGAACTGTGAGGCGACAGATTTACTGGAAGTACCGATCCACGTGGTACCAATCATACATTATTTATGTGCTCATATTTATATATTTATAATACCAATGAGGAAGGAAGACAACCTTATTGTAGTACTGCACTCATTTTAAGTCATTGTGCATGTAGAAAAAATAATATAAAATAAAAAAACAAGCAATAAATGATCTCTTCAACTGGACCCAGTTTCGGGTTGTGAGCGGTGTTTGGGCGTACTGGTAGGTAATAGAAACACCATCAGGGTTATTTAGCATTAGGAAAGAGGCACGAACCAGGAGCGTTTAATAGAGGACCTGCGGTTTATCGTCTTTTTACACACACAGACCTCACACTGATGTCTGACAGCCTGTAGGCTTCATAAACAAACGTTCAACAGGGATGAAAAAGGTTATTTGAAGTAAACTGTTGTTTTATGTTGATGATTTGGTTTTCTGAGGCTGACTTACACCTCAATCCTCTGCACATGCTCAGTAGGAGGAGAATTACCTGTTTTGGTGTTTTAATGTGGACGGAGGTATTTACAGAAATGAGCGTCTTAAAATTGTTCTGGCTTAATGTAGACTCAGTTACAGTTTTTAATGCAATAATAGATATTTTTATGTGAACAGTGGATCAAATGACTGTGTGTAATGTGAGAGGTGTGGCTCGCAGTGAATTATCACCAACTGTGCGTCTCTACAGAGCTTTAAGCGGCTTTTGTTTTGGTTTTTCAGCATATTTACGGTATAATTCAGTCTCTGTGAACAGAAATCAGCTGGTGGTCTATAAAATGTTGACATGGAGACGACTAAATAAACCAACAACATTTAAGAAGCTGGAATCAGATATTTTCATCTTAAGATCAAAACGATAATTCAATTAGCACCACACCAAACTAAATCCAACTCACTCATGTCAAAACCGAACCAGCCATCATTGTGAATATTTATTTCAATATTTCATCACTGGTTATTAGTTCTCATTGAACTATAGAGTTTAACGTCCAACACACACATACAACACTCATGCTCTATTTCATGAGCCACATATTTTACTTTCCATCTGTAAGGACACTTAGTCTCAGTATGTCTGTGTGTGTGTGTGTGTGTGTGTGTGTGTGTGAGGCGATGGCCAAAACAAGGGCTCATCTGTCTGTGTGTTTGTATTCATGGGGGGTGAGCTGGGAAAAGAGAGGCCTCTACCTGTCACACACATCAACACACACACACACACACACACACAGGGAAGAGAAGAGAACCATGGGTCAGAAATTCTGGCCACAGCCCGGGAGGATCCTGTTCAGGATGAGGAAACCTGCTCGCTGTGTGTGTGTGTGTGTGTGTGTGTGTGTGTGCGTGCGTGCGTGTGTGTGTGTGCCGACCTGTGTGACAGTAAGTCGATAGCTCTGTTCACCGTTTCTGTAATCTGACAGACAGACCGACACAGCAGGACTGTGTAAGGCAGCCATGTTACTACAAGTCTCCTCCGGCCTCTACACACTCACTTCCTGTTTCATTACCTGCGCAGCTTCACTCTGCTGCTGGCAACATAACTCACCTGGTTTATCTGTCTATCTATCCACATGAAAAGAAGAGGATGTGACTGTATACATCAGAGTTGAAATTAACAAGAAACTGATTTAAATGGACTTCCTGAAAGTTGAAACCATTAGAGTCAAAGCTGCCTGTGGGCAATTATACTTTGTCCGGTTGGTGATCCAGATCTGTTCCTGGGTCCATTAAACTCTCCACTGTATCCCAGTATCCTCTCAGCTGCGTCGCCAGCTCGTTTAAAGTGGACATATAATACCTTTTCTGATTTCTGATTGTGTTATAATGTCTGATGTCTGTTTTAAACATGGCCAAAGGTCCAAAACTTGAGAGGGACGTATGTAAAAATAAATGCTCCCTGCAAATCAAAAGCCAGGGCTTCATCCTGCTCTTCTTCCTCCTTCGTGATGATGTCAGATCGTTCGTACACACTAACATCTTTATTGTGGTAGGTTGCTCTGAATTCTGGCTGAAGGTGACCAATCAGAACAGAGCGGGCTCATCAGGAGGCGGGCCTTAAAGAGACAGGAGCTAAAACGTCCTGTTTCAGATGGAGGCTGAACTGAGGGGCTGCAGAAAGGACCAGGGTTTTAACTGGAAACCATGCAGAGATATTCTAGTAGAGAATATAAATACAGAGCTGGACATGTGAATGATACGTCCCCTTTAAGATAAGGCTTTACCATCTCAACTCTTCTCTCTACTCAAGCTCCTCTTTAGCAACATTTTCTTTAAGATGGTAATCAACTTAATAGACAGAAAGTCAATAATGTATAACCGCTTTTATCTGGATTTATCGCCTAATGGATGAAGCTAAAACTCATGCTAATCCACTATGGACGCTCCTAATGGCTTGAGGGCTCATAGCTAATGGTAATTGGCTGTTGCAAATACACATTAGGCGATGCTAATAGCTGATGCTGATATGAATGAGGTGCAGTGTTTCTACAGCTGAATAACAGAGGACGAGGCTCCTTCCTGTTAGCATCAATCTGTAGTGGCTGTTTGTGCATAATCTGGCCAAATGAGAGCATGATGAGTCCTCAGTGTTAGGTCAGAGTTCAGATTTAGCTCAGCAGCCTGTGTGTGTGTGTGTGTGTGTGTGTGTGTGTGTGTGTGTGTTCTGGATGGTGTCTGTGATTCCAGGTGGGCTTCAGGGGCGGCGCAGAACAAGAAAAAGGGATGCAGCGGCAGGAAAGAGGAGAAGGAAGACACTCTCCCTTTCATCTCTCTTTCATCCCTTCTTTTCAAGTCAAAAGAGAGAGAGAGAGAGATATAGGGAGTGTGTGCTCTACTCATTCTGCCTTTTGATGCCTTTCAAGTCAAATGTGCTTTCCGGCTGCCATACAAGAAGGTGTGTTTGGCATGACGCCTAATTACTTTTAAGTCAAAGACAGGTAGGCGGAAGGTGTATATGTGTGTGTCTTTGTCTGAAAAATAAGAGCTTTGAACTGATTTGTTCTCTACGACCACGTTCTCTGACTCTCTGGGAATTTGTGAGCTGCCGAAGGCTTTTTTTTTTTGTTTGGCATTTTTCCCTCATTGCAGACATCAGAGAGTGACAGGAAACACTTTACTGTGAGTTTTAGCCAGATTCAAACTGTGGACATAGGATAATAACTGATGATTGATAATAACTGTGGTCATCATCATCAGAATAACGGTGCCTCTATGCCAGCTGCTTATGGTTGGAGAAGCAGGAGTCAAACCACAAACCCCTAAAACAAATATAAACAATAAAAGTGCACAATAAGAAAAAAATGAATTATGTATGATAATGACCGATAAAGGGGATTTAAAGGTGAAATGTGTCATCCTGGGAAGCTTCCTCTCTGCTGAGGTTTCCATGAACAAGCTCCAGGATTAAAGGAGAAAGTCACTGTGTAGTGCTTCAATAAACAATAGTGCTATTATTTGCAAAGGCTTTACATGCTACTGCTCTCTCATTTTCTCCCCGTGTCTTTTAGGCTACGGGACATGTCTGGACATGATGCTACCACCCCCACCCACCCAAATCACTTCCCACGTACCCTCCGTCCCTCGTTTTATGTGCAAACCACAGACGTGCTCTGGAGGTTTCCATGACAAACAATACTAATTAGGGATCATTTTCCTTTTGCTTTTTTTTCAATCATGTCTGGAAGGTAGAACTGAAAGGCATGACGTAGGTGTGCCAGAGAGGGAGCTACAGTACAGCACTATTACATCTCTGCTTTAATATTAAAGTCAGGATCAGCTGGCGGCTGTCACACATCAGATGTGATAAAGTGACCAGATAACAGTGTGTTTGCATTGAGCTGAATGCAGAACGCAGAGGTAAAAATGATGAGTCACACCTGATTATTATATTAGATAAGGCCACAGTTAAAGTTTGGCACCTGAAAAATGTTGCATCGGTGGATCTTTGGTTTGACTTAAAACTGGAACATTTCAAAACAGAGAAACAGCCGGAGGAGTTTATTCATGGATGGATAACAATGTTTTATAGGGCGCTGGCGTTCAGTGGTGACATGTTTTAACATTCACATGGTTGTTATATTGATATATACAAATATTGCTCTGAATATGGATTTGGAGGAAGCTCTGTGGCACGAAGCAGGAAGAAGCAAAATGATCCTAAAAACGCTCCTGAAACGCTCCAAACAACGAGCCAATGATCCCGTTCATGAGCAGGAAACAACAGGACATTTATGATTTACATATGATGTATATGATGTCACTGACATATTTCTTATCGCTCTAAAATTAAATATTTACTGACTTGTTCACATATACAGCAGCTTAGAAAACACACACTAGTTCACACGCTGTCAGCACTCACTCACAGTGTGTGTCTATGGTTGTGTATATATATATATATATATATATGTTTGTATGTCTAATGATCCCAGTGTCGCCTTTGCTCCGTCTCCCACACCTCCCCACACACACACACACACACCCCAACTAACTAAAGTAGAGCCCTTCAAAGCGAATATATCTGGCCCAGTTTAGGAAAGACAAACTGTCATAAAACGCAGATTTGTCCTCAATGCAAACCAGAAGCCTCTTTCTGGCTGGAGACTGGTGTGTGTGTGTGTGTGTGTGTGTTTGAAACCATATGTGTTTGCTGTATGCGTGTAGGCCATCAGGATCGTGTTATAAGAAGAGTGTCGGTTTGTGTGTGTTCAGAGTGGTTTGGTTATGGCATCTAAGATTAAACTAATCAGGTTTGGTGTGTAAATGAGATTTATAAAAAAAAAAAAAGAATGAGGTGTCAACCCACAAAAATAAATAGAGCGAGAAAGCTCTGCTAAATGAGATAAAAGGACAGACTGAGAGCAGATGGACGAAATAAAAGAGAAGATATAGTGAGAACGAGAGGCAGCAGACACTGGCAAGAGGATGAGAGCACCGTCCAACTCCCCAAACAGAGAAACAGTGAGTGTAAAACGCCGGACATGGTTTACATTTTCTGCAGCAATAACACTGTGGTAGTAAAATAATGTCCTTCACTGTGATTATGGCTATGACAACACAAGCAGCCAGATATAAAACACAGATGAGTGGACAACAGTGAAGGAAACAAATGCTGGATTTACAGTTTTCAAGGACATTTGGGGTTTTATAAGAATAATTCAAAGTAAACAAGTGAAAAACCTCCTCGACTCGTCTCGTAAGATAATAAAAGAAAAAAAAATAAAGTAATAAACAATCCATCCTTCAGTTTTTTATCTGGTCTTAGTGCAGTGGAGGCAGGTTACCCAGAGATACTCCAGACGTCTTTTATTTTAGCCACATCCTCCAGCTCCTCCTAAGGGGCTCCAGACCAGACGGGTTATGAAATCTTTACCAAAGTATTCTGGGTTTGTCCTGAGGTCCCCTGAGGAGCAGATCTACTCTAAGCTTCTTCCAGATGCCATGGTAAGCAAATCCATTTTGGTCTCTTTTATTTAAAATCTCATTCGTTTTGTCACTAGTCAGAGCTCATGACTATATGTAAAGGTGGGAAAGTAGGTCAACTAGTAAGCAAGAGCTTGATACGCAGCATAATAAAAGATAAGCAGCACAATGAAGGAAGCAAATGCTGACTTTCACCCGAAATGCTTCACACTCAGCTGCAGTATGTGATGAAGCCAACAGAACAATATCATCGGCATATAGCATAAAGTCTCTTTTCCTTCCCGTTACATCTTGTGATTCTTTCTATGAAAATCACAAACAGAAGTGGTGACAACGCTGATGAGGCCTTAAACCAACATGAACACACACATTATACTCATGTTGTAAATGACCAAATGGCTTATATCAACGTGGGGACATCTTGAGTTGGCAGCGTGCTTCAAAATAAGACTTTGATGCATGCAGCATCATACAAAGCAGGAAACGTAGGAAGATCAACAAAGGTAAACATTCAGAAATACGGCGAACATTCAAAGGAACCGAATTTATGATTTGATTTCATCTTTTGGCACCGACTAAAATCCAAACCATGCTGATTCTGCAACGGCAGTCGAAGCGGTATGTACAAATAGCAGGTGAGGCAGATCACTAGGCCACGAGGGAAAACAGAGATGGATTACAACACTGTGACAGACAGTGGACAGGTATCAATGTCAGTGCTCTGCTCAGGATTTAGTGAGGAGCTGGGAGCGATGCTGCGGATGCACCGCTGCAGTCGTGTATTTTGATATGGGACGGTTGGCATTGTGACAAGGTGAAGGTATACTGCACTCCAGACACAGAAACAAAGGATAGAAGAAGAGATAAAGTACAGTAGATACGAGTAGTGAGACGAGGAGCAGTGGAGGAGTCTGTGCTCCTACCTTTCTTGACTTTCTTAGTCGGCTGTTTCTTCTTGATGAACTTGGTCGTCTCCTGTGACAGCTCCAGCTCCTCCCCGTCACCAGCCACCTCTGCAATGGGCTCCACGCCTCCTGATTGACAGGTAGAAGGAATTCGTTAGCTAATCAGCTGCAACGGACGCAACATTTGTAGTTTTATTAGCACATGCTTCACATTTATAGCTCCATGTTGAGCCGCTCAGTGTGACTCAGACCCGGTGTGATATTCAAACCCACACACCTAAACTCCTTCATATTTGTGCTGCATACTGTTAAACCCAAATGATACTTCATGCATCCATGTGGCTGCTGCGAGGGTACGCGGGATGAATTTGGACTTTACACATGGACACGCATGGACATGTCTGCAGACATATAATCTAGTATAAATGTCCACCATCCTTTTTAAAGTACGTCTGGTCCTTACATCATGGATGGGATTTATACTTATTCTTCTCTTGAGGGTAACACACACACACACACACACACACACACTGGCACCGTATGACGCATGTCAAAACACCCACACACACTGTTTACTTCATAAGCCTGCACACCAGCATCACTACTGCCTGTCTGTAACTTTATAGTAACTTTAAATATTGATTCTGATAAACAGTTTTATTCATGAGAAAATAAAATCTTGGTTCCTAATATTTAACTGACATATTTCTTACTGCAAATATGTAGTTTAGAATAAATGTGTTCCCAAAGCTGTAAAATGTTCCTTCGTACTCTACATGTGTTCATTCACCAAACTACAGTTTGAATAAGAGTGTCATCAATATGTTGATTTATTACTGTAGATCATTGTTTACTGTAGTTTAGTGAATGTTTTAGGATGTTTGATAAGAGAGAAATGTGGAATAATAGTGTTGAACATGTCGTTTGTAAGCCGGTGTGTGTGTGTGTGTGAGTATGTGTGTGTGTGTGAGTATGTGTGTGTGTGTGTGTGTGTGTGTGTGTGTGTGAGAGTGTGTGTGTGTGTGTGTGTGTGTGTGTGAGTATGTGTGTGTGTGTGTGTGTGAGTATGTGTGTGTGTGTGTGTGTGTGTGTGTGTGTGAGTGAGTATGTGTGTGTGTGAGTATGTGTGTGTGTGTGTGTGTGTGTGTGTGTGTGTGTGTGTGTGTGAGTATGTGGGTGTGTGTGTGAGTGTGTGTGTGTGTGTGTGAGTATGTGTGTGTGTGTGTGTGTGTGAGTATGTGTGTGTGAGTGTGTGTGTGTGTGTGTGTGTGAGTATGTGTGTGTGTGTGTGAGTGTGTGTGTGTGTGTGTGAGTATGTGTGTGTGTGTGTGTGTGTGAGTATGTGGGTGTGAGGGTGTGATTGTCTGTGTGTGATAAAATCCCTGCTAGAATCCCTCGGATCAGTCAGGATTTAGGAGCTCCTGAGGTCGATGAATTGGACGCCTTGTCTCTCCTCCGTCCCACCTCTCTGTCTCCTCCTCACCCCCTCCTTCCTCATTCCTCTCCTCCCCTCTCCGTCTCCTCTTCCTCTTTTTCTTCTCCTCCCTGTCTGCACACTACCCCCCATCCTTTTCCTCTTACCATCTCGTCCATCTCCGTCTCTTTTTCTTTATCCTTCTCTTCTTTTTTCCCCTCGTCCCCCTCGCCTCCACATTCCTTCTCTTTCCCACATTTTCTTCTGTCCATCTTCCCTTCCTTCCCTCCTCCACTAATTCCTCCCTCTCTCCTCATTTCCTTTCTGCCCTGAGGATTTTGTCCAGTTTCACGGTACTTTTCATTTTAACATCCACTACACACATCATGCCTTTGTGATGTGTGTGTGTGTGTCCATGCATGTATGAGACAGTGCGTGTGTGTGTGTCTGCCATCATGTCTACCTTAAGGTGTCTGAGAATGTGTGTGTGTCTCCGTCTCCCCCGTTGCATCTATGTCTGTGTGTGTGTGTGTCTCTGTGTGTGTGTGTGTAGATTAGTCTAAACCCCCTCTAATATTTATCCTGGTTTTTTCTAAAGCCGATCTTGTTCTCTTTGGTGAGAGCACAGCCTGTGGCTTCACACACACACACACACACACTCACAGTTGTTTGAAATGGGATATGCCTCACTCTTAATTGGGCAGGTGTTTTTCTAAGGCGAGTGGTTTTTTTTTAACACTGTCTTACAATTTCATGGGGAATGTGTGTGTGTTTTTTTGACTTTAGTCTTACATCAACATCAGGTAAGGAAATAGCCCACCTCAGGAGCAACGTACTCTGTAACAGAATCACATCACACACATGTTTCTTACCACTGACCTCTCACACATTCCTCTCTCTCTCTGTAAATAGTAGGTGTAGCACCGGCTGGTCAGAGCTGTGGTGTGTATCTGTGTTTTTCTCTCGGTCGCGGTCAGGTCTATATTTGTCTCACTGGTCGGGTTATCAGTTTTAGACAACCCTGAGGTTTAGGCTCCACACTCGGCACCACGTCACACTTCACAAAACACTTCAACACCCAAGAAAAGGAGCAGAACAGCAGATGACAGCGTGATTATACTGTATATACTATATTTAAAGTAGAACTAGAAGCCCAGCCAAGATATGTACTGTACAAAAACTAGATATATAATATTAGGCCATTGTTGATGCACACAGATAACCGACAACCTCCAGATGTGGTCTGGCTCACACCGTGGTGTAAATGCGATTCATACACCGTGACTACGTTACTATGACAACGCATCGTTGAGAGCGAACATATTGAAGAAAAGCTGAAGCGTGTTTATAGACCAGCTCGGGACAGTTAGGCAAGATTTTGGCACACGAAGGGAAATGTTTTGTGCATTTATAGAAAGTTGTTGCTACAATTTGAGGCTTTTCAAGAGATTTAAGGAACAGCCTGAGATGATTTAGATATTGTTTAGGCAGCAGTTTTGAGGTAATTCAGAAAGAGCAGGGGACTGTCTGCACCAGTTTAACAATTTGGACATCTGTGCATAAGTCAACGACAATTTGAGGACAGTGTGGGAGCGTTTGGGCTGGTCTGTGACAGCTTGGTTGGGGGGTGAAGCTTCTCCCAATAGACAGCTCTGTCTTGGTTTGCAGCGCGAGACACCAGCGCATTCCTGCTTTATTCTGGGCTGCGGTTTGAAGATGGGGGTGACACTGCGCTGCTGTGGTCAGCAGCAATTTGGCTGTGGGCTTTATGCTATTTCAATCCCCCCTCAATGGACACATCTCTGTAGGAACACATACATACACACATACACACGTACAGCAAGTTAGAGCCACAAATTCACACGTGCACACACACCAGAATCACACAGGAAGTGTGAGTCTGGTGTGTGTGTGTGTGTGTGTGAAGCAGACATCTGATATCTTCTGTATAGCTTTACAGTCTAAACCTGAAAACCACATTTAAGTACAACAAAGGCGCACACACACATATTTCATATACGTTGTGTAAATTATATGTCAAACGATTGCCAAAAGAGATATTTGCTATTTCAGCTTTTAGACTCGTCGTCCAAAGTTTAAATTAAGAAGCATAGTTTTTTTTAAAAAGGGCTGAAAAAATAATCCTCTAACGTTTTAGATTTATTGAACGATCAACTTCAGGTAATGATTGATACTTTTCAAAATAAAACTCTGCTGTTTTATATTTAGCTTTCTGAAGGAGAACTCTTCAATTTGGAAACACCACAGAGACAGAACAAAGACAGCTGCTCAGGATTACACACAAGACATGACCCACACTTACACATACTACATGTACTTTCCTCTGCTCGGTGTGTCACACACACACACACACACACACACACACATATATATATATATATATATACACACACACGTATGCACACACACCAATGCACAAATGCAGCCCATCTTCTCCCCTCTCTTTAAGTCTAAAATAGACATAAGCCCCAAACCACAGCTACCAGTGGAACAAACTGTGAAAATAACTGCAACATACATACACACACACACACACACACACACACACACACACACACACAGACACACACACACAAACACACACATACGCACTATATGGGGGTGAGTGTGGAGAGGAGGATGTGTGTAGTCTGTGTGTCTGCTTGCTCTCAATTGGACCGTGAACATAAGCAAACTCCTTTGATTTGATTAGCAGAGAGAAGAGACGAGAGGAGAATAAAAGTAGAAAGAACAGAGATGATCGTATTAAACAGAGAAACGGATCAGGAGGACGCTAACTTATAACACGATGCTAACAGCGTAAAGACACAACGCAGAGATAATGAAACGCTTTTATATACACACATCGCTGGCTGAGGTCGGTTCAGCACAATGTCTAATGAAGCATGGGATAAACACAGCTGATTTCACCAGGTGTGTGTGTGTGTGTGTGTACAGAGTGCAGCTGTTGAAGCCAGTTGATCTGAATGATGTCATCAGCGTGAGACAGCAGAGATGGATCAGAGACATACCGTGTACATGTAGCTGATAATCACAGTTTCAGTTTGATCGAATGTTTCCATCTCTAGTAGCAGGAAATACAACTACAAAATAAAAGCCCTGGTGAACAAAGGCCAACGTGCTGTTTTGTTCTGTAAATGCTGAAATCATCAGTGATACACAACACAAATAAACAACAGATAAGCAACTGTTGTAATTGTTTACAGTGTAACCAAAAACATCTGAATCAGTCGAATATAATTAAACTTGCAATAATTTAAAAACAGTCCACTGACAAATAATGAACACAAGTGTTGTTGTTGTTGTTGTTGTTGTTGTTGTTGTTTTGTCTTGTCATAAATGAATGTTCTATGTTAAGGACAGAAGGTTTTTATCTCCAGAAAGCTCAAATCCCATTAACACATTAACACACACTTTGAACCAATGAAGCGGAGCCTGTTGTGTGGTATCTGAATGTGTGTGTGTGTGTGTGCGGCTGTGGTCCTGGAGGGAAACGGTTGCCGCCAGTGTTGTTGGAAATGTAAACAAGTGTGTATGTTTACGGGCTGGTGAATAAGCAACGGTTAACAAACGACTGTTTACTGCAGTGCTCTGTGTGTGTGTGTGTGTGTGTGTGTGTGTGTGTGTGTGTGAATTTTGGCAGCGGACCAAAGGAGAGAGGGGAGACCGCATGACAGGGAAACATAAACACAAGGACACTTACTCTCTCTCCTCTGTTACACACACACACACACACACACACACCATTAATTGATTCAGTTCTGTTTCACTGAACTTTGAGTTACTGTAATCACTATAATGACTTTTAAACAGCCTTTAAAGTTTTATAGACTGCTCACACACACACACACACACACACACACATTATCTTGAACATACAAAGTCAATGCAAAGACGTGAGTCGACCCAAAATACGTTGACTTGAACATTTTAAAGTGTGTTGGGTCTTTTATTCTCACGGTCTGAACGCACCGTAACTATTAACTAACTATTAGCTGTAGGTCGAAGGGACAGTTGTTGTTGGTTATATAGAAAATGCAAACCAGAGCTGCATTTAGAAGTCACATCCAGATTATATCCAGACTGGTTTTAGACACAAACACACATGTAGACTGACTGAATGTGGAAACACTGAGACAGGATATAGTTGCACCTATTGTTCTTAAGACATCTCAGACTGTTCATCTACTTCTACATTAAGTCCTTCTTTACATGAACACAAAAGCAGAAACTATTTTAAACACTAAAATGAACCAGTTTGAGTTTGACGCCTCTGTTTGAGAAGCTATTTTGCACATGTGCATCATGATGAAAGGGACTGACTTTTCTGTTCTAGTTTTATAAATGAAACCCATACAGAAGGAGGAGTGAGGATGAGGAATGATGGGAGGAAGGAGGGAGGAGAAGAAAACAAACGGGAATAGATGATCTTGTCAGAAAGACTTTTAGAAACCTCAGCCAAGACTAAATGATCCGTAAGATGTGAGTGTTTGCGTGTAAAAGGAGTGTATGTATATGAGTGTGTCTGCACTGTGTATCTGGGTGTGTATATGTGTCAGAAGTGTGTTTTTTTGCATATGTGTGCATGTGTTTCTTGTGGCTGTGTGTAAAGATGCATTTAAATACGAGTCTGTGTGTTGGCTGTAAAGTGAACTATGAATAGGCTTCATGTTTTCGCCTGCCGAAGCCTAAAATCTTCACCAGGGGACCAGCTTATATGAGGCTGTCCACCAAAACACACAGCATAAAAACACACACACACACACTCATAAATACAAAGAAAAGACGCCTCTTTTATGGTATTTACACATTGCATCAGCTGTGTATTTTCTTTGGGGTGTAACTTTTTAATGTTTTTGTTTTTTTGGCTCAACTATTGAACAACTCATATGAGCGTTTTCTGATTTGCCACCAATCAATGATTATTGAGTTTAGGCTTTAAAACTGATTGATCTCAGCTTGAAAAAGATCACATGGTTGTTTAATACCTCCGCTCTTCATAAAAAGCCAGTTTGGGCTTGAAAACATTGCACTTTTTGTAAAACATTTTTAAAGGGAGCATTCTACAGTTTTGCAGGTCCTTGGGAAGCAGAAATTACAGTGCAGTGGCTTCGGCTCCTGAAGAAGAAAGATGTGTTTTTCACAGTGCTTAAAAAAAGACAGTAGTCATGGCTAAAAGAAACCAGCGCTGACTGTTTTTAGGAAATGGGATGCTGCCACGGTTTTTGATGTCAAAGTAAAACGCTTTTTAAACCCCAACCATTCAGCCGGAGCTCCTCCCCGGCTCAGACTGCTTCCTCATGAGAAGGAAAACACAAATCGATGCTGTTGTTTGGTTTTTTTGGGGGGGACGTCAGTCTCAGACTAAACCCATTTAAAGAAAATCCTAATTTATTTATCTACAAAGAGAAAAACTAAACAGTCAGACTGAGGTAATGAGATACAACTCTTATTCAAGCAGGTGAAACACCTGTAATTATGAAAATGTGTTGATGGAATTTGTCTTTGTATGATCGTGTACGACATCCTCCCTTCTCTAACTCACCGGGAGCCGCCAGGTTCTGGACCTGCGCAGGAACCTGGACGTTGGCCTCAGAGGCGAGCGTGAGGCGGCCTCCTTTGCCGATACGATCACACATCAGGGTGATGTGCTTCTTGAGGCGGGCGGTGTCGCTGGGGAGGCCCAGCACAGGGCCTCCTGCCTGGGCCAGAGATGTGGCCTGGTCCTTGGGGCTCCGTGAAAGACAGCTCCGCAGGAGGTGGGAGACGGCGGCGTCGCAGCTCTCCTCCCAGCCCTGAGGAGAGAAAAGAGGATGTCCATGATTCACTCGTTCATGCATGAATAATGGCGCTGTAGGGTTTCAGAATGCGTTACAATTATTGATATGGAGGGATTTTCTTTTATTGTTGTCAATTATATCAAAACTAATACAAAGTTGGTCATGAAAAGAAATTTCCGAGGAGTTAACAGGAAAAGGCAGAAACATAATTCAGCCAGCATTACGTTTAGTCGTCGTATTCAGACGTAATTTCTAGGATTGACCTTAAATGCTGATGCTGTAACGATGTTCTTGACATTTAGAAAAGAGCAAGAAAATAATAAAACATCGAGTAACACAAACGCACACACACACACACACACACACACACACACACACACGCAGTCTTACTACTATAAACCTATAAACCTCTGAACCCATAACCAGCCTGAATGAGTGACTTTGGATGGGTGAGTCTGAGGGAGAGGTGGTGTGTGAGTGTGTGTGTGTGTGTTGACAGGTATCCTCCCACCCTCCCTTTTCCCTCACCCCCTCCTCCCCCTGCCTGCCGCCATGCTGATAGGCCCCTAATGAGCCATAATGACAGGTAATCAACCCTGTAATGATGATGACAGAGAGACACAGACAGAGACAGAAAGAGAGAAAGAGGCTTGTAGAAGGTCAAGGAGATGAGACGATGACGGAGAGGAAGGCAGAAGATGAGTGGAAAAGACGAGCAGAGATAAGGACGAAGGAAAGAGAAGACAGCAGAGGGGGGAAAACAGAGAGGAGGAAGAGGAGGTGGGAGATGGGTGACCTATTCTTACCACAATACCTCACCAGGTTATCAAATACTTGGAACGACATCACTGCAGGTTTCTGTGGAAACTTGGCACACACGCATTTGACACATATTTCCACATGCTGGCGAGGAAAATTAAATGTCTTTAAACTGCAGCCCATTCATCCTGCTGAACGAAACGAAAGGAAGCAATGAAAGGAGGAGTGGAGCAGGTTTGGATCAAGGCCAGAGCGATAAATTAAGACAAAGTTCCCACTGATGCAGAAATAAGAGAGAAGTTTGTTTTCTGGCCCCAGAAAACAAAAGAGGGATTGTATTATTCTCTGATCTCCGAAGACACAGGGCGATGGTTTTATCTTCCTGAAAAGAGCTCCTATGATCAGGAGGATTTCATAGACCTTCGTGATCAAACTTCTAATCCTGTGATTTACTTTCACACCACTAATGAAACTGTAAGCAACAGTTCAGAAATGAAAACTGATGATGATCTGGGAATTTAAGTTTCCACTAATGTTTCTCTGGAGGATATTTGTACTGCGTCCATTCCTTCACTGTCTGAGTCACCTGAATAGTTTCTTCATTTTACTGTTATTGTCACTTTGGATTAAGACGTACATGAATGGTTCAAAACTTGTGTTATTTTATTTTTATGTGCAGCGAAGGCAATAGAGACATCTACAGTCTGAATGAGGAAAATTAGGTTTGACAGCAGGGAAATCCCAGATGTGATTGCAATATTGCTGGACGGTCGTGGATAAAATGTTCCCGGGCCCAGCACGCAACCTTGGAGGACTCCCAAAGAGACGGGTAAAGGTTCAGACGCAGATCTCTCAGTCCTGACATCCTCATCATGACTGGGAAAGTCATTTGAGAAGCCGGAGTTACGGCTCTGTGAAAACAATGTCGTACTGTCAGTCTCCAGGGGTGAAAATCATTCACACAATCACTTCCCCTGAACAAATCAGTGAAAAACACATCCAAACGTCTGGATATGGTACAGTTAAATCTACAGTATGAGTGCTACACTTTCTTCCACTGTGCACCTTATGGGTGTAATCAACGTTAAATACGACCAATTACTGTAAATGCCTGCTTACTGAGTATTGCAAGCCCGAATATGGTACAAAGAAACCTGTAATTTGAATGGACAGCAGTAGCATGTAGTGAGATTTTAAGTGCAGTAGAGTGAATTCTAAATATGAGCAAATTAAATTAACTAAAGTACATCAGACATTTACAAAAATCTGCTGTAGTTCTCAAAATAAACATAAAATAATCAAACTGTCAGGATAAATATTCATGTTTTAGATGTTTTTTTTTTTTCTTAGATGTCTAAGTGTGTTTAAAATGAAAGAAGCAGTTATCAAAGAAATGTGAGTTCTTCTAAACAATGGCTAATGTATATTGTATTAAGACCAATAAACGGAGCGATAGAGATGAGGAAGGACGTTCCAGCATCAGCATTGATTTGATGGGGTTGAAGTGCTTCGTCATTCAATCCTAATATTATCTGCACATGGCAGCAGGTGGTAAAGTTAATGTTAGGAGTGGGTTATTGTTACAGTTAATGAAAAGACATGTTTCATATAAAAATGACAGCAGATGAAATAAAATAATGAACATTGAACATTTCACCTCTCTATATTTCACCACTGACTTTTTCTAAACGTGTCCTTTACACCTCTGTAAATTGTTCAAGCCTAAAGAAACATTTTCAGGTGCCATGTGTAGAAATGTTTGGGAAGCAGCGCAGGAAGCTGGTGGCTTCTGGTAAAGTAAACAGACGGGGGAGAATGTGGGGGTCATGCAAGAATAGCAGGTAGACAGACAGCGTCAGCAACTCTGTTCAGGAGCTGAGTGACAGATGGAAGAAAGAGGGAGAAAGAGAGGAAGGGAGGAGAAGCAGAGGGGAGAGGAAAAAGAAACAGGAAGAGAAAGAAAAGGCAATGTGGAGAGTGAGAGCAAAGAGAGGGGCGGATAATGAAGACAGACAGAAACAAGAAAGGGAAAATGAGTAAGAGGGAAACAGGAAGTAAGCAAAGAATGCAGGAGGAGGAGGAGAGGAAGACAGAAAGGTGGAGGAGACGGAGCAATGGTGAAGAGGGAGGAGGAGTATAGATACAAGATTAGGATGGAGAGTGAAGACACAGTCGTGACTTCTTCTTCTTCAGTTAACACTTAAGCTGGTTTAGAGCACATGAAGAAGAGTGAGAGAAGAAGAGTGAAGGATGTAAAGGGAGAAAGAGAAGCATGAGGATTTAGAGGAGAGAGGAAGAGGGAGGAGAAAAAGTAGAAAGAGAAAAGGAAAGAATGCATGAAGACGATGAGGAGGAAGAGGAGGAGGAGGAGGTGGAAGGGGAGGAGGTGTTCTGGTTGGCTGCGACTAAATGAGACGTTACCACACAGATGCATTTCCTCTGCCGCTCCTCCTTCCCTCTGTCCACCTCTTTCAGTGCAGACAGGAGGAAATTCTCCTCCTCGTGCTCCTTTTCCCACAGTCTTCCTCTAAATATTTCTTTCCATTTAGCTTCAGATAAAGACTTCTGAGCGTATACATCTGCTGTCTACATCACCGTTTCTGTCTTTATTTCACTTCGTACCTCAGATGGATAATCACATAATCTAATCTATGTGATAGATGACACGTAGGTCGATCCTGTCACATAGTTTAATGTTTATTCTGGTAAACAGAGTGTCTAAAATGACAATATATTTCCTGAATCAATGGATTTTATGATAACTGTAACCCCAGTTCCACATGTGCCCACTTTGGATGTTACAATCTCTCTAAACTTTGTCCTTTTACTGTCCAGCTGCTGTAATTGAAGATGTAGGAATGAATGAATGAATGAATGAATGAATGAAGGAGCAGTAACGTTGGTAAATATATGGATGAACGGTTGAATAAATGACAAATGGAGTCTCTCCTCTCTGTCATCCCTCCATTCTTCTCCGTGGCTTTATCCTGATCCGTGACATTCCTGGTATTTATCCCATTGAAAGGAAACTCTGAGAGACGGACTCGCAGTCACCTGGAATGACCTCACCTGGTCACGGGAGGTCAAAGGTTGAGAGGTATGTGTGATGGTGGCCCCGAATATTCACTTAAAGACACGAGTAAGTGTTTGAATGTGAGACACAAAGACTCTGTGCAGTAAGTGAGTCGGCTTCCTCTGACGCACCTGTCGCATAATCAGGTGTGCAGGCAGAGATTTATAATCACGGTTTTTGATAATTATGGTAAAAAGTATTTATGTCTGTTTGTAGAACCTGAATGTTTTATTACCTGCTGATTTCTGCGTGTAGTGAGTACAGGGTTTTCTCTTTCAGTGTGTTGTCGCAGCTTTGTTTTGGAGAGTGTGTGTGGTGGTTTCTGAAAATAGCTGCTCAGAACTTCGGTTTATCTTAATGCTGTGGACGTGACACTGATTATTACTAATTCACTTAATGCCATTAATCCTGTTTAAAATAACATACATGCTCACACAAACACGCCTGCATACACAGTCGACTGAGACGCATCGACTGACCCGCTCAACCTATTTCTGTCTCCAATCTGTGTGTGTATGTGTGTGTGTGTCCTGTGAAAAGATATTTTATGTTCTGCTATTTATGAAGACAGATGTGTGTGTGTGTGTGTGTGTGTGTGTGTGTGTGTGTGTGTGTGTTTGTGTAAAAGATGTGGGGTTGTCATAGGAGGATGGAAATAGACTTAGTGGTAATGAGATGTTCGGGGGATTGATCAGAGCTATGGAAAAACTAACAAACACACACACACACACACACACACTCTCAGAGTCTCTATGGTGTGAGAAATCATTCGTGGTCTCACTGCAGCAAATGGAGGAGCTCTGTCAACACGTCTGTTTATACGGTGCTGCAGCATTCACAACACACACACAAAATATACACTACACACACACACACACACACACGTGCACACACACGAATGCACACACACACACATCTGAGGCAGAGTCTGATTAAAGGTCATTCATTCCTACCTATTGTGACCTTGACTTCATGTGTGTATCTGTGTGTATTTCTATTCCAACACAGACACACACACACACACACACACACACACACAAAGAGCTTTAACGCTTAAATCAGGTACCACAGAACACACTCTTTCACAGAGCTGACAGGTGAGTGTTGAGTGGCTGTGAGTGTGTGTGATTGAGTGTGTGTGTGTATGTGTGCGTGTGTGTGTCAGTGTGTGTATTCCTCAGGGACCAGAAGTACTTAATGTATTTCAAAAGTTTTCCGAGTGTTTCTTTAAGCGAGGTCTGTGTTTACTGAGCGAGCTGCAGATGGATGGACAGACACCGACATATTAATGGCCTGCTGTGTGTGTGTGTGTGTGTGTGTGTGTGTGTGTGTGAGTGTGTGCGTGTTCATACCAGCTGCGGCGTGTCCTGCAGCAGCGGGAGCAGCGTGGCCTCCAGGATGGCGGTCTGGTCGGGGGTCAGGCCCTGCCACAGCGACAGCAGCAGCACCAGCAGGTGTGTAGCGCTCCGCAGACGGACAAACGCCTCCTCCAGCAGCGCCCGGTTCTCCTCCGCGGCGTCGGCAAGCGCCATCACCTGAAGGAGGGAGGAGGGAAGGAGTCGGTGAAGATTTCTCCTGATTATCATGATCTGCATGAGTAAAGTCATCAAACAGCCTTCCTCTGCTGAACTTTATAAACTTTATGTCTCATTTAACATCCTGTTAGAACGGTAATTTAATCGCATTAAGATATTTAAGATTATAATACGAGACAGAACCCAACAGAAACGTTCTTCACAGTAAGATGCAGCAAAGTAGAACGTGTTCTTGAAAATGAAGCGTGAGACTTAAACTAAAACATTCACTCTTGAGGCCGTTTCACTGATTTATTACTCACAGCACATGTTGCCTTATTGTACAAGAACAAGGCATTTATCACTAAAACATCTAGAAACTACATTCCTGTATTTGAAATACAGTAAAATATCGAATCGTGAATCATCTTTTGGTTCTCGGAGGGTTCGAGTCATTTGATCGAGAGCGTTTTTCGGCTGCACAACCTGTGTAAACAGTTTTATGAGTCTGCTGCTCTTTCATTACTGTCACCGTCTGCTCTGTCCGGTGGCTGATTTACTCTCATTAGCACCAGGCTGAATTCACCCAGAACAACTTCATCACAACATGTTGTTTTTAAAGCACTGGAGAGCAAAATACAACACTGTATTCACTGATGTTACATTAAGAGCACAAACACAACTCAAAGCTACTGTGATCTTTGTCAGGATATTAACAGGAACGTCATAACACAATAGTTCAGGTGGATTCTGGTTAACGTGGAGGTTTGTTAACAAAGATAACATCCAGATCCACCCTAAAAAACCTCCACAGTGACACCTCCTTCTGGGGAGACATCGATGTAAAGAGTTAAATGTGGAGAAATAAGTTTACACTTGATGAAGAAGACTGAAAAAGACAAATGAAGAAGCAGCAACATTGGCCTCTGCAGCCACGTTGAGACAAAAAGGACACTTGAGGAGGAAAATCATACTCGACCTCAGGTAATAATCATTATCCATGATGTTCAAAAACTGTTAAAATAAATTCACGCCACTGAATATCTCTCAAGTGAAAAACGTATGAAAAGTCCTGCAGAAACTCAAACTACTTTTGTTATGCCAAGAAAGTTTGAATAAACTGTAACTGCTGTGAATCCAAACTGCCAACAGCTGCTGTCCATGACGGATACGAACCTTTTACACTTTACAGGTTGATGTTGTCGTCTGGATTTTTCTTTCTTTTCTTTTAAGCAGCTGAACATGAGCATCAGTGCAAACTATGTGGAGGCAGCTGTCTTTCTACCCATAATCCCTCATGTTTACAGCTGTTTCCGGGACTGAGATTATATTCTGACTCTGAACAACATAAACTCAACTTGCTCACTTCACGCTGGTTTTGCACGTTTCAGTGATGACTTGGCCCAACATTCGGTTGGCTTCCACTTAGAAACTGCAGCATTTTCATGAACCCAGCGCCTGTTTTTCCAGCGACTGCAGGGTTCAGAAACTCGGACAGGAGCAAACAGAAACTGAATACTCGCTTTGAAATGACGGCGAGGAAAAGCAGCACAAGTGGAGCTTGAGGTTCTTCTGGATTTTACTTAAGTACACAGCTCAGCAGTGTTTAACAGAGAGCAAGTGAATGCATGAACGAGGTGTGGCGGGACCAGGTGAACTCTGACCCTCAGCTGGAGGTCAATCCCTCCATCATTACAACAACAGAGGAGTAGAGACGAGCGGAGCGGCGTGAACATGTGATGACAGAACAAGACTGATGTTGACGAGGACAACAAGAAAGGACAAGCCGGATGAAGAGAAGGAGGGAAACGGGAGACGAGGGAGAAGGAGGAAAGAGATGAACAGACAGAGAGAGAGAGAAAAATACCGAGGTGAAAGCAGATCTGGGACTAATGGACGCGTGTGAGTTCAGATAAATGAGTGATGTGCAGGTCTGAGCACCAACGTACGCCAGCAGTTTGTTTGACAAATGGATTCAGCATTCGCCATTCGATACTGCGAAAACAGAGCTGGAGGTGAAGTGTGTGTGTGAGTCAGAGTGCCAAAGTAAGCCATTTTGATTTGTGTAACACTAAACTACAAAACGTAAAGGTAGGTACTGTACATGAGAACGGGCGAGACTAGCAGGAGAAGATGTAAACACTCCCATTCACTTCCTCACTCGCTCTCTCCTCATTTCCGTGGCAACCCTAAAAAGTCCCGAGCTTTCAGTCATGGCTCAGGTCATCTACAGGAGCCGTGTCACTCACAGTATATTTCAAGTTACACACACACACACACACACTTTTACCAAATCAATGAATACATAAATCTTACATTTGTCACACACATTCTCAATTGTCTTTTTGTAAATTGTGAGATTTGCAACGCTAAAAGTCGTTTTCTGCATTTACGTAGATTTATATGAGAGCGGATGTCGCATTAGCAAGTGGTTAGCAGGGGAAATGGCTTCGTTGGATGTGTGTTACTGAACAAATGAGTCTTTCTGCAGGCAAGCAGCTAAATGTCTAATCACACACCAACCATAACTCTGCACTGATCAGGTATCAAGAGTATCAATCAAAAGTATCTGGTATTTGCTTTCCTGGTTGAAATAAGTAAGACTACATTTAACGAAGCCAAAGTTCTTCATTCAACTCTGATGCACTGAGCAGTTTGGAAACATATTATAAGCACCACACACACCACACACACACCACACACACCAAAACACGACTCTCAACTTGTAAAACTCAAACTGGGCTTCACAAAGGTACAAAACAGCACCTGAAACAGGAACCGAGCAGAACCTGAAGTTTCAGAACACAAATTCTTAAATCCTAACGCACAATTTCTACAATGAAACACACACACACACACACACGGCCCCGACCACCCTCCCCCCGAGGTTTCTGAAGTATGTGTATGTGTGTATTGATAAAAGGCTCCAGGTCCAGTGAAGGGCTCCATTGTTGGCAGCAGCTCGGCTCCACTCACACACTGATTGATGCCAGCTGAGAGAACATAAAGACACATTTAGCTTGGATACACACACACACACACACACACATATAAGAACCAGTGATATAACAACATGCATATATGGGAACCCAAATGTGGAACACATACATGCTACTTACACGCGTGTACAATAAATATGTATCACACACAAAACACAATGCTTTAAAAGCGGAAAGACACAAAAAGAGATAAACATGGACATCTATTCATGTGCGCACACACACACACACACACACACACACACACACACACACACACACACACTAATGTGCAGCTGAACTGCCGCTGACCTTAAACAACCTGCAGTAGGAGCAGCAGAGGTTGCGACCTCCTGACGTGTCTGCAATAAACTGAACTTTATTCAACATACATATAAAGGGACATTCTGCTGAATCCTGCTCTCTTAAACCTGTTTAACTTTGTCACAGTGTATTTGTTAAACTGGTAAGATGAAAAAATACTCCAATAAAAGTAAAACGTTACCTGAAACACACAGAGACCAACAGCATCTAATAGCTGCCAACATTTCACATTATTTCTGAAGTTGTAAACCACACACACACAAACAAACTGTCATGTTTGTATATTCACGCACAAATGGACTGAGGTATGAACACACATGTACCAAAACCACAAGAAAACAAAAATCATGGGCAACCTTATCTATGGAAACGCATGGTTGAGAGCACACGCACACACACACACACACACACACACACACACACACAGCAACTTGTGGAAGAACCAATCAAAGAGCAGAACAGGCTGAAAAAGGGAAAAACCGCCACAGAATACAAATCATACAAAAGTCTGAGGACACAGTTTTGTTGCTGAATAAAAACATTTGGCTCAAAATATAAAAAAAATAAATAATTAAAAAATATAATAATGATAAAAAATACAATATGTTAATAAACAGACATTTGTTTTCTGGTCTCACGATACAACATCTCGATCGTAGCGACTAAAACGTAAAGTTAACTTCATGCGGTCATACAGGTCAGAAAATTTGGACAATTATGGACTTTCTGTGTGCAATGTTGTACTCAAACTTGCGACTTTGGAAAAACCACAATACTACTCGACGCTGTGTTTGGGAAAAGGGTTCGAAAGGGTTCGGCTTACTTAGTGGAGAAGTCAGTGTGGAGCCAAAAACAAACAGGATCCTGTCAAACATGAGTGAAAGTCAGTAAAAGTTAAGACGGCTGCGAGTGGAAGAATGAATTCAAACAGTTTCATCGTCAGATAAATGACACAGTGTTTGTGTGGATGTGTGTCTACGCTCCACAGAGCCGACAGATTAGACGTTTCCTGCTCAGTTAGCCACAGCAAGCAGCGTGGATGAACTCCAAGCCACACACACACACACACACACACACACACACACACACACAGGATATACATACGCAAATACGAATATGCACAGATGGTCACACACACACAAACACACAGGGCTGTACTATCTGTGTCAGTGGAAAATGACAGCAGTCTGTTTGGCAGAAAGCGACGTGGCAGGACACCTCACTCCCTGGAGATGACGGAGCGAGGGAGACGGCAGAGAAAGAACGAAAGAAAAGAAAGAAAAGAAAGAAAAGAAAGAAAGAAAAGAAAGAGATGAGTGACAATGAGGTACGAGATGCAAAACTACAACACAGTTTTCAATTTGCATATAAAAAAAATCTCCAAGAAAAACATCTTAACATGTCGCATTTTTTCTTTTCTTGTTGAACATGTGACTCAAACGTAGATTGAAAAGACAAAACGAAAAGTTTTCTTCTTTGTTGTTTTTCACCGTTTGTTTTAGCCTTTATTGTTTAATGGCCTCCGACTGGAAAGTTAGCACCAGCAGCTGTTTATCTCAACGACTCCAAACATTTGGTGAAGAGCAGCGGACGGGAACATACGTTCATTACATTTTTCTTTAGCTTGTTGTTAAAATATGCGCTTATATACGTTTGGATGGAAAGAAGAAAAACTCTAGTGAAAGAGAGAGAGAAGGAAAAAGGGAAGTGAAAGAAGTAAAGAAAACAGTACAAAGGTTCATGCTGAGGTCAAATTAATGTGTTATAGATGGTGAGTGTGTGTGTGTGTGTGTGTGTGTGTGTGTGTGTGTGTGTGTGTGTTCAGGCTCAGTGTTTCCGTGTCTTAATTAAAGAACCAATTAGAAACTCAGTTTAACTACGGCTGGAATCACAGAGCCCATTTCCTCCTGTAGGATGACTAATAGACACACACTCACGGATACAGTTACACACACACACACACACACACACACACACACACTTTCATTAACATCCTTTCCATATGCAAACGCACAATAATAAATGTGCTTTCACTAACACAGGAACACATTTCCTCAGTAATGGAAGCACTGTAACAGATTCACTGTTTCAATTCACACACACACGCACGCACACACACACACACACACACACACACACACACACACACACACACACACACACACACACACACACACACACACAGTGTTCCTCCAAGCAGTATGCGAGGTGAGGTCCAAATATCTCAGTATGTGTCTGGTTTAAGTTCCTTTCTGCTGTTGCAAAGCCTGACGTCTGCCAAACACCTGCACACATGCAGCAAAGCGTTCAAAACGCTGCAGAGGCGTACGAAGGCTGTCAGGAGGTGAACGTAAACAACATGAGCCAACATTATAAGACTAAACAACACAAACACACAGAACACACATATCAAACACTCGTACGGCTCATCACATCTGTGATTTCTCATCTCGCTTCTTATTTCAGTCATCAGTGTATTGTGCCAAGCCAAGTCAAACTGCTTATGAGTATAATTATGTAAATATGTAAAGATGATTGACTTGCAAATAAGTTATGTGCAAGGCAAAGTAAATAAAATTAGGAAGACCTGAAGATCATTGCTACACTAAAGAAGAAGCTGTATTTTAGCAGGAATATGAGGACTGAAAACAAAGTCCATCAGGAGGAGTTTGGACCCGATGACAATGAGAGACAAAAGATCAGGAGGTTCCTGAAATGAACAGCACACAGCAACTGGAGACCATGAACATCTTTATCAGATATAATGAGAATATGATCAATACTTGAAAGGTTTCCTGCAGGGTTTTCTATCAGAAGAAGAAAACCAAAGCAGCACTACGATGATGGAAAAAAATGATGATAGCAGCCTTTAAAATCTTATCATTTATTGTGTTATTAATAGAAGCAGTAAAACAACATGCAAACAAAAACAAGAGTCAGAAAGACATAGAGAGGTCGATTTCGCTCTGGGATGTAAACAAGCGGCAGACGGTGGAGACACAGCGATCTGGTTGGAGGGTGATGGAGTGATCAGCATCTCTTCTCCCAGTGTCTGATAGACAGATAGGCACACACACACACACACACACACAGTAACCACTATTGTCTGTGGTCAAAACAACGGCGCACACACAATACTGATAACAGCGTCTGTCTACACTCCTGCTGATAACCTGGGAGAGAGAGCGGGGACGACTAACCACAGCGGAGACGTGAAGACGCAGGTGAGACCGAGACGGTGAAAGAAGTTTTAAAGGGAGAGGAGAAGTGGAGGATCAGATGATAGGATCTGGCAACCCAATCTGATTCAAGCTTTGATGGTTTATCATCTGCTGTGGAAAGCTCTGGAATCACAACCTCCTCCTCCTCTTCCTCCACCTCTTCCTCCTCCTCTTCCTCCTCGTACCTGCTCTGCCTTTCATTCATTCATAATAATTTCACATCACTGTTTCATTTTACTGCCATTTCGGTAAATCGCCACGTTAATCAAGGTATCGTTTCAGCAATAAATTCACATATTCTAATAAAAATAAATAAAACATGTTCAATGAGAGGAAACCATCGACGTAAAGCTGAAATACAGGACAGATTTTCTTAATGTGGAGCTTTGTGGGAGATGAATGAGGCAGGTTGACGGAAAAATGGGTATAGATCTATAACACCTAATCAAAATTCACTGAAAAGCTATTAAATTTCATGATATTATTTGACCAGGAATGATGGATGTTGGACATCCCAGAATTGATGCGTCTACCATTTCACTCGATTCAGAAGGTGATTCAGATGAGTGTGAGTGTGAGCTACGTGCCTTAAATGTAAAAATACAACAAGTGAAAGGGTGAGAGGGTGTCCGGGGTTTCTTTGGTAAGAAAAATAAAGTCAAAGTCTCCTTTTTTTTTGACCACCTCCCCAATCAAGGCTGTCAGAGATGCTTTAACAGGCCGTCGTTCAGCGGGAACGGCGGCTGCTTAAACACGGCGGCGTGATTTATGAGGCTGTCCCGCTCCGTCAAAGAGCCGCCTCAACTTTTGTGTTTTCTCTGGGACGGCGAGGCGGAGAGAGGGAGGCCTTCTGCTTTTCTTTGACACGCGTGTTCACACGGTCGTGAACAAAGAGCTTTATTCTCTGCTGATAGGTCGTGTGTGAGAGTCCCACCCTCTCTCCATCACTCCCCTCCCTCCATATATAATGAATATGTCTCTTTTTTTCTAAGTTGCCACGAGTTTGAATTATGGGCAGAAGAAAACACAAACACACAAATACAGCAGACCATCAAATATAGAAAAAGAACGGTGAAAAAAATTAATCAAGGAGTTGATGATTTGATTCAGTTAACAAATATACATACATTTGAACATTTTCAGTTCATATGATTTTAACCTCTTCAGCCTCTTAGTACATATTGTTTAAACCCAAAGAAATTTATTTAAAAAAAGGCACACACACACACACACACACACACACACACACACTGAGGTCAGCTGCAGTGTGCTGGGTGGTCCTGAGGGCCCAGAGGCTCCAGACAAAGCAGGGGACTAAATTACAGAGCATGACCCACCACAGTGACACCCAACCTGGGATTAACACCCAGGCTGAGTCCCAGGCTGCTGCTTGCTCCGGGCTGTGGGAGCTGACCTCGACAGGTTCAGAGGTGACCTCACACACACACACACACATTCCCTCACACGTATGCTGGTTGAATCCAGGCCCACCCAGAGCTGAAATAATGAGGGGTTTGGTCAGTCCATGTGGAAGAGGGGAGTCGACTGGATCAGACCGAGTATTTCGTGTCCAGAAATATCCAGATTGTGGATATTTCACACTGCCAGGTGTGAACACACAGTTCACACCTGGCAGCACAATGAGTCTCAAGTGTGTCGCAACAGGAACATTTTCTGTGACCACATGTCAAACAGACAAAAACACACTTTAATGTCGGCCAATTCAGCTACAGAAAAGCCACATTTTATGGTGGTAGGAATTTTTTTACTGGATAAAATGAGACGCGTAACTGTTAAATAACAAATGTTGAAATGTTGATTTTATGTTGAGAGACTTCATCAAGTTTTATGACTTTTCTTATCTGGAATATGCTGCTGAAAGTTCCTAAATATCAATAAACTCATTTGATCAGTTTGATCAGTCAACGTGTGAACTCGTGTCAGCAGAGAGTAACTCGATAAAGAACATTAAGAAACGTGGGATTCACTCGTTTCACATTTACTGTAATCAAACTTCGCTGGAACAGCTGGAAACATCTGGAGCTGACGTCACATCGCCTGAATGTGGAGGTCAGACCAGGTGAAAGGAAGGAGGATGTAGGTCTCTGAAACACACACACACACACACACACACACACACACACCTCATGAAGAGGGCTGATACAGCTGTTTGGAAGTGTGGTCAGGGTCAAAGTTCAAACAGATACACTACACACACACACACACACACACACACACACACACACACACACACAGTTTGCGAGAGTGTATTAATAGCATGTGATGTGACTTAACCCAAGGGCCTATTTCACCAGAACAGCTGCGGAGGACTCTGAACTCTGTTGGCGCGTCCGAGAGTTCAACGGTGCAAGAAAACATACGGACACGCTGCCACGCGTGTTTCTTCTCTTTTATACTCTTTTTATATGAATATTTTTTCCTGATTGATCGATTAATTGTATAGCAACGATATCAAGATTTAATCCATAAAATCGACATTTTAAACTGATGAGCTAATGAGCTCAAGTATGAACCTTTACTCGACTTCAAATGGACGCAGCTTTCTGGAGTTGAACGCTTCATATCTCACTATAATTACAAAGAAAACATGAAGGAACCAGATGACAAAACTCACTGAAGGACTTTAAGACCTGATAATTTGTACATCAGATTTATCTACACACACACACACACACACACACACATATTTCATGCACACACACACATACAGAAACACACGGGGTGAAGATGACTCCTGTCCTGTCAGATCATAAATATATCTGCAGGTTATTTTCAGACATTTCTCTTCATATGTGTGCTTTATGTTGCCAATGTGTATGTGGTCTGTGGTGTGGTGTGTGTGTGTGTGTCTGTGCGTGTGTGTGTGTGTGTGTGTGTGTGTGCAGGGACAGTGTTTAGTCTGAAGCCATATTTAGTCTCTCTGGTCCTAAGAGGAGGCCTATAATCACACAGAACCTTTCTCTCTACTCATTACACACGTACACACACACGTACACACACACATACACACACACACACACACACACACAGTGGCCTGTCATTAACAGTTCACACTAACCTCCCAGGCTGCACACGTGCACGTGCATACAGTGCACAACACGCATACGGCAGCTTGTTTTCAAGAAAACACACGTTTTAATACACATTTTGATGCACATGCTCATTTTGAAAGATGCACATATGTGGCACATGTATAAAAAAAAAAAAAGAAAATACATGTGCATATGATCATGCACACATACACACTCATACAGAGCCAGATGTGAGTCCAGCTGTGTGTCCAGCAGCCGCTTTTCTGCAGGAAACACATTTTCTTTCAGGCTGTTTTTATCTCTGATATTATTTAAATTGTACTTTAAATTAATGGCGGGTTCATTGCATAAAGCTGCTGCTGCTGCATGAGGTGACTGTGGAAGAAATGAATATAATATTAATGAGTAACTGAAGGCTGCCAATGTCCC
The DNA here is from genome assembly GCA_036937835.1 of Pampus argenteus. Taxonomy (NCBI): domain Eukaryota; kingdom Metazoa; phylum Chordata; class Actinopteri; order Scombriformes; family Stromateidae; genus Pampus; species Pampus argenteus. Next base: position 24,172,402 of record CM072865.1, on the reverse strand, counting down.
ATAAAAGCAGCTGAGGCCTGTGACTTAAGACGTTAAAAACACTAAAACATGCAGATTATAAGCAGCTTCTTGCTGTACTGTTGAAATGCCAATGATTTAAACAATAATTCATCTGCCTGTTAAATATTATATTACTGACCCGAGTCTGTTATAATACAGGAGAAGGTCTGTTACATATTGCTGGTGTCTGTAATAAAGTTCTCCACTTTCACTTAACTGAGACACAACAATGCCGGATGACATGAGAAACATGGTTTAGTTGTTTAGTTGTCAGGATTGAAGCATTTAACGGCTGCCACTCATATCAACAATACGCTGTGATGATTGATGTTACGCTGCAGGAACGTCACAACTAAAGGGTCAAACTGGCATCGGCTTGAAATGCTGAAGTCATCATCATTAACAGACGTCATTAAACAAACAGACCCTGAGTCACGCTGACACATTTCACAAACACAAAATTCAATTTCATGCAGAGAAAACTACAAACATATATTTAACCCCCGACTGTGCAGAGATGCAACACGATATCCGTCATTGTTTGAATTCACTATTAGTCTCTTTGGAAGGAAGTGGCAGTTACTGAACTAAAAATAACGAAAATCTAAATGTGATTTACCGAAGACCAGAGCAACGAACCAAACAGGTAGCCCTGTTATGTCTGAACACGCAACCACGCAACTGTCATGACTTCACAAGATAAACTATGACCTGATGGCTGTTGCTTTCTGAAGGTGTGTGTGTGTGTGTGTGTGTGTGTGTGTGTGTGTGTGTGTGTGTGTGTGAGTGTGTGTGTGTGTGTGTGTGTGTGTCCGTAAATCAAGCATTGTCTGTTTGTGGTCAGAGACCAAAACAAGGCAGCTCAATCTTGGCAGACAAAACACAGAGAGATCCTAAATACAAATTAACACCACACACAGACACACACACACACACAGACACAGACACACACTCTCTCTCTCAGCTGTGAAAGCATGTCTCTTTTCTTCTCTTCTCCACCTGTGTCTTGCCTTCTTTTCCTCCTCTAAATCTGTCCTTCTTTCCTTTCATCCTCTATGAAGATAATAGAGTAAATAAACATCTTACTGTGCTGCCATTGGCATGGTCTGTGATACACTGATGGCTTCCCATCACTTTGTATCCTGAATGAAGAAAAGCTGCTGAAAAGAAAGAATTTTTATTTTTTTTTACTGACTGACAGAGCGGAAGAAGAAACCTGTAGGATTTTCCCAGAAGTGCAAACACATACACACACAACCTGTATACACACCGAGTCCCTACAGTCCAACGCTGAACCTCACACTTGATGCAGTCCAGACCAGAGAGACCTGAGAAGCCAACACACACACGTACACACACACACACACACACACACACACACACACACTCGCTTGCTTGCTTGCTCTGCCAGGTCTGAGGTGATGGTTTTGGTTGTGGTCCCAGTGAAAATGACACTAATTTGGAGCTAAGGAGCTTTGGCAAGCCGAGTCAAAAATTACATAAACCTGCAACTGTAAAAGCAGAAAGCTAATTAAAAGCTAACTATGCTAATGCAAAGTAAATGGGGATCAATGCAAATGCTATCGCGAAGCAAACACAATGATTATTGCTTGAATCTCAGTCCGCCTCCGCTTACGTTACTAATCCGATCAAACAAACACTGGCGGCGTTGTAATGTGTGACCTCCACACACTCACCTGCATGTACGCACACGTGAACACACACTTTCAGAATCACGACACGCACACACTCACTGCACACAAAAAACACACTAAATAAGCTCACAAACCCACCCTTGGCAGCTGTGTGCATACCTGTGCGGTGTGTGTGTGTGTGTGTGTGTGTGTGTCGCCCCTGCCATGCGTGTTTGCTTTTCTCTCAATGGTCTCCTTTGAAGGACGGAGGAGACGAAGAGAGAGAGAAAAAAATGAGGAGAACTCTGGGAATTCACTGCAACAAGATAAATATCCTCAGCTTGGCGTCGTGAGGCCGCCGCACACACCTCTCACACACACACACACACACACACACACACACACTGATTACAGAGTAAATATGTGTAATCTTATAAATCGGCCATTGTTGGTGATGCGGAAACAACACACACAACATGCAGAAACAGACTTACTGACTGGAGAAAGTGAACTTCTGGAGGTGATCAGTCATGTAGGGTCACACACACATACACACACACACACACACACACACACACACACAAGATATATATATATATATATATATATATACACACACGTGTGTGTGCATAAATAACATACAGAATTCAACGTATAAACACTTGTGTTTATCTGCCCCCTAAACACCAATGATTGGAATAACATAACTAAATCCTTTTGTTTTTTAAAGCTGTTTCATGTCAAATGATACCCCCGAATATTTGACGCATCAGATTTGATTTGGAAATGTCTCATGCGAGTACGGCGCTACGTCATTGGCTGGTCGGACCGAACACATAAACACACACACACAAATATTTTCCAGCCTCTGCCTTAAAATCCATTAGCTACGGCCCTGAATTCAAATCTGTATATATTGTTCCAGTTTATTATAGTTCAACCGACTGCCAACTCTTCCCATTGTGTGCATGGTTTCCATACGTGCAGACCACATGACGTGTTCCATACACACCTATATTTACAGCTAATTAAATAATGGAATGACACACGCGAACACAGGGATCATTGTCGTAATGCCATTTCCTTAACAAACAGGAATTTATTTGTCAAAAATCTGATGCATGAGGTCAATTTCCTGCATCACAGACAGTGTGATTCAGTGGTTTGAACTCGGCCGCATGTTTTCTTTCCTTTACTGCATCTTATCTTTATTCATGTTACCTTCTGCCTTTTTAGCTCATTTATCACTTTGCGTCACACTTTTTAATCCTTAAATTCCCCGAGTCACAATAATTTACTTTGAACTTGAAAGCTGATGTCATCTCTCTGCCTTTTTTTTTTTCTTCTTTTTGATTTCCTTCTCTTATTGTATTTTATTGTAATTCATTGTTTGCGGCTTCTTTTTACAGAGAAAAATCCAAGCAAAACAAAATTCATCACCACAAAACACGAGAGACCTCCGTTCAGTGGTCAGATGTGTCAGCAGAGGGAGATTTAACATGAACACATGGGGAAGGTCTTGAGGAGGGTCCTATCTGCAACAAAACACACATCCCAGTATGCAGAGAGAGTGCACAGAGTTTCAGGCTTGAAGTTGGTTCAGATCAAGTTCAGGTCACATTCCCATGACAAACGAACCTCTCCACAGTTGGGATCGGACCAGGACCACATCCTCACATGGTCTCAGCTCGGTTGTTATGGCATCAGAGCGTGATTACTGTGTTTAGATCAAACAAATCGAGTCCGATTCTGAGCCTCTTCACGCTGCTTTCTCCTGTACCTCCGAGTGTATATTACCTCCCCGTCGCTACCGTTGCCTCCGGACTTTTAATCATCACTCCACTGTGGTCTTTCAACTCATAACATCATCGAAAGCACACAAGTTTACAGTCTGTGGTCAACGCGGCAAACAGCATGAAACTCACCACGTTGTCTTCGGAGCTGCAAATTCGATTGCATTTACTCGTACGGACAAACAAAAGCTTCCCACAACCAAAGCTGAATGTAAACAGCATCCTGCTGCGGCTTTGGTTTCGTATGTTACTGTACAGTCAAACTTCTGCGCCAGAAAAATGACGCTTGGAGTTTTGAAAGACATGATCAACACTGACCTCTGACACCAAGCAGGATGAACTTGGGATGCAGGTGCTACAGATTATCACTGTCCACTATAAAACCAGCACTGAACTATCAGTTTAATTAAAGCTGCAGGAGAAAAAAAAGGCTCCAGTCTATAATCTCTGCTTCTCTAATCTCCTCCCAGCGTGACAGCTTTCCAACATGGATGACTTATTAAATCTCTGCTTGGTGCCACTGCGACAGGACACAATGAGGAATGACGTTATAAGAACGGTGGGAAACTTCGTGTTAATTTATTCACACTAATCCAAACTGAATATTTTAGCAGATAAAAGGATTAACGGAGGACAGCAGGGCAGATTTTGTTTTACTTTAAAGCTGTAAAACTTTCTTTTCTTTTGTTTTAATCCACTTCTATTTGCTTTATTCTTTCCATTTCACTCAATATTTTTTCCTGTTTCATTCATCTTTCTTTTTGTATTTAATCAGTTTCACTGTGTCATCTGATTGATTCACTCATTAATATTAACATTTCAGTCTTTAAATCGACATTTTATCTGATCTTTTTACAGTGCCGCTCCTCGTCCTCCGGCCTCGCCTTTCTCTTCTTTCTTTTCCCTCTCTCTCCAGCTCGTCTGTCCTCTCTGGTGTGATGGAGAGATTTGATCACTCTGCTCCAGTTGAAAGCAGATCAATAGGAAATAAAACACACAATAAAAGTCAGATTTGTTCTTTGATTCTTTCAGCTGTGGGATCAGAGGACAGGAAGCAGAGGAGGGAGGAGATCATTTACGACTCTCTATCTGCCCATGATTCAGATCTTTCTTTTCATTTTACTTCTATCTTTGTGGATCTATTTCATCTCTCTTCATACTATACTCTTAGTACTTCAATATTCAAGATTGAAGTACAGAGATTTACAGACTTTATTTATTCTGCTTATATATATATATATATATGCATTAAATGAATTTCTATGTCGGTCTTGACATTGTTGCACTTTTCATCCGTCTATCTTTTCTGTCTTTTTCTGTATTTCACCCTCCGTTTCCCTCCTCGACAGTCGCTTGGCCCTCCCACCTCTGACCACATCCATATGTTAATAATCAAGTCTCCTCCAGCTCCACCACATCTATGAGGAAATCCTCTGGCAGGTCATCTACGTCTGCCTGATAAAGAACAGTACAGATGCTCCATTCTCGCGCTTTTAAAGTACAGTTTATTAGTCAGGTTCAACAATCTTGCCTGACCATACAGAAACCGATGTGGCATTTAATGAGTCCGAACCTGATTAAAATCTGGGGAAGATAAATAAAATGAAACTCAACCTGATCAAGCCTGGGGGAATTAAGGGGGAATTAAGAGAAATTAGAGCCAGATCCGACCCACAACCCTTCTGGTCAGGGTGGGGCTGATTCGGTTTGGGCGGAGAACCAAAGCTATATATTACAGGGTTACAACAAACAGTGTAACTTAAAACAGAGTTTTTGATTACTTAATGCTACCTGAAATTGAATGGAAGAACAAATTTAAATGCAATATAATATAAATAAAGCTGATTTGTTTGTTCATGACTAATGAATAAATGGCACAAAACCATTTTTACACGATCACCAGAAAACCTACAGCATCAGTCGTTTATTCTAATGCTTAAAATAATAAGTTTGAGATCCAGATAACTGACATGTTGTATTACTGTCCTGGTTCTGAAGGGGTATTACGGGTCATTTTGGGAAGCACTAACAACCAACCTGTTTTAGATATAAAGACTTGTGCTGGTCATAGGTCACATGATGCTCGACCAATTATAATACCTGACCTATTAGCACAATTTAGCTAAAGTAGCTAGCATTAGCCCAGGTGTGCAGCACTGGCACCTGGTAGCAGCGTCAGGAGGCTCCACGTGTGTGTGTCTGTGTGTGTCTGTGTGTGTAGGAAGAGTTGGCTTTGCTGTGGCTCCTCATCAGGAGATAAAAAAACAAAATCCTTCACACACCCAAGACAGAAAGCCATCAGACACACACACACACACACACACACACACACACACACACACACACACACACACAGAGAGAGAACACTGAGTGTCAGTCAGCTAAATGAAAGACAGCCATTCATTGATAAGACAGACAGTCACATAAACAGACTGTCTGAGAGAAAACAAACCAGACCACCGTCACCCTTCTATGCTCCATTCAGCCTCAAGAGGGGTCTCAGTGTGTGTGTGTGTGTGAGAGAGAGAGACAGGGAGAGAGAGAGAGAGAGAGAGAGAGAGAGAGAGAGAGAGAGAGAGAGAGAGAGAGAGAGCATGGATGGGTGTAAATGTGTGTGTTCCTGGGGTGAAACATCTCCTGGGGGAAGCCGGAGAATGATTGAGAGAGAGAGAGAGAGAGAGAGAGAGAGAGGAAGTTTTCGGCTCCCGTTGGTCCTTTAATCTGATACACAAACACACAGGGCACCTAAGAGCCTGCCATTCACACCACACACACACACACACACTTGTTAATGTGCAAACACACTCAAAAGTTAAGTGAGACAAGTTCACGCACAGATATAAGCAGGCCGCTCATTGACACACAAGTTTCAAGAAAAGTTTCGGTACTGGTGCTGATACGGAGTTTTACTCTAAGAAATATTTGTATATGTTTATTTACAAAAAGCTTTTATTTTCTATGTAACAAAATGCTAAATGCTTAACTCCTCAAATACATCAGTGTTTGACGTTGTCTTAACAAAAAACAGATGTACAACAACAAAACAAGTACAGAAATTAGCAAACTTCTGAATGAGGAAGTATCCGATCTAACAGATGAAGAATCTGACTAAGCATTAAGTACTCTACAGATTTAATATAAAAGCTCCAACATGACTGTCAGCCCTGCAGCAGCAGCTGTAACCGTCACGGTTCCTGAGTCCAAATCATATTTGGGTTCTGGTAGGGGCTTGTTGCTTTGTAGCAGGTCTGTGTTTCAATAGGTTTAATACTGAAGTCATTATCAGCTGATCTAATCTATGAAGAATCCTGATGCTGCAAGTTCTGTTCTGTTCTGGTCTGTCCTTGTTCCTGTTCTGGTCTGTTTTGGTTCCTGCTCTGGTTCCTGCTCTGGTTCCTGTTCTGGTTCCTGTTCTGGTTCCTGTTCTGGTCTGTTTTGGTCTGTTTTGGTTCCTGTTCTGGTCTGTTCTAGTTCCTGTTCTGGTTCCTGTCCTGGTCTGTTTTGGTTCCTGTTTTGGTCTGTTCTGGTTCCTGTCCTGGTCTGTTCTGGTTCCTGTCCTGGTCTGTTCTGGTTCCTGTTCTGAATGACCTCGGGTCTACAGGTCTGTTTCATATCAGGTCCGAAATACTTCTAGTGCACATGCAAACACATTGAAAGACATAATCCATTCAAATACTTTCACTTACACACACGTAATGTATAACATATTGTATATGAACACTCATGTCCACATGCCATCACAAGTCTACTGAAATATGAGTATACACATTAATACACATACAGTCATGGATGTGAAAACACAGAAACGGCCAAACGAAACACGAGTACTCATACGTATATATATAAATACTTGAAACGTGCACTTCCTCATACACACACAGGGAATGAGAGGCCCGGCTGTTAATGGCGGTGGTCCTATGCTCCACAGTGGGATCTGTGTTTAGCCATGTTTAGAGCTCCATTTGGGGCCAGATAAATCAAGCTGCTGTCTACCAGAAGCCTCCATTAGGGGCCCCGCGAGGCCCCTGGACGGCCTGTCAGTCACCCCGTCAGTCAGCGAGCCGTCCTCTTCCAGCGTTTGAACTCATAATTACAGGGAAGCTCAGCTTGGCTCGGCCCGGCCCGGCCCAGCTCCCGAGCCCCTCCGCCACCTCCCAGATGGCAGTGCTCGCTAGCCCAGCGCTAATGCTAATACTAACAAACGACAGACGTTTCACCTCTGGAGGAAACAGTGCCGGGGAAGATATTTATGGAAACTGAAAAGCCTCCCTCTCTGCCTCCTTTTAGGGCTTTTTAGTTTTTAATTCTTTGAGTGACAGTCCTGGCTGGTGAGTTAGTTAGCACTAGCATCAGGCTAACCTCTGGCTGCCACAGATTAATCAAACACCGGAGTGTAAAACACAGACGCCGCAATGACTGATGGCTTTTTAAGGAGTGATGGGGGAGGCGGGGGAGGGAGGTGGAGGAGAAACACACCTCGGACCGGGACAGAAGACAGGAATACTCATAGAGCAGAGCTGGAAATTACCTCCAACCACCAAACAAACCGGTAAATTTTGTCCATGGCTGGTTTGTCTTCTCAAGCAGCCACTTTGACACATAACAAACAATCATTCATGGGTCTCACTTTATTCTCAAAGTCATCAATCATATTGGGCTGGTCAAACGGTTCAAACATCGGGTGTATTTTGGAGTCCAGCCACAGTGGTCGGCAGATGAAAAAGTTTCCTGCGCTCACGCGTACACACACACACACACACACACACACACACACACACACATATAAAGTCAGATGTGGCTCACTAGCTCTCAGGAATTCATGAATAAAATATAGGCTCATAAAGGCAGCATGAACAATGGAAATATTATCCTCCGCTGTATAAATGCACAGCCGACCACAGAGTGTTCTCACAGGGAGCTCGTTCCTCTTATCTCTGACGGCTCGCCTGCGATGGCCGGCCGCTGCATGTGGAGACACACACCGCTAACGAGGGGGAAACCCACCCAACCCCCCCCATCACCCCCAACCATCCACCCACCCACCGTCATCCAAGATTGATGCTGAAAATTTACCCAGCAGACATTCCTCCAGGCCGAAAAGAAAGAGGTGCCTGGTTCACCAGCATTCCTGATTGGCCACACATTCCTTTGCCATCCTAACAACAGCATGATTGCTGGCATGGAGCCGCGGCTTCATGAGATAAACATCCACAAAATTTCTACTTTCTAAACAGACTCATGAGGTTTAACCTGGTGAAGGTTTTTGACCAGGAATGCCTGATACTGACCAGAAAATGACTACGAAGTGATGGATGGAAAAACGTCCTACCTTTGTGTAGGAAGCTAAAAGATGCACTTTAGTTTCAAACTAAGTGATTGTTAAATGGTTTGTAAACAACTTTATTGTCAATAAATTTTTAAAAAAAGCACAAAATCGGGAAAAAGAGGAGAACAGACTGGCCGGAGATATAAAAAAAAAGAATATAGGAAACAGATGAACTATGACTGAAATACTGAAACCAAGGAAGAAGCTACACTGATAGATGCAATTTGAAAAAATGCACATTATCAGTAAACATATTAAAATCATATTTGATTTTTTTGTTGTTTTTTTGTATCTTCACAAAATCCGCCCTGTTACAAAAGCCAAATTGCTGAGCTGGCCTTGGCCTCAGCAGCACGACTCCTAATACTGACTATGAATTATTAATTTGACGCATTCATCACTCTTCCGACCAGCCGTCGATAGCTTCCATTATGGCGGGTGTGTATACATTACAGAGTGTATAGTGTGTCAGAAACTTCCCGCATACGAGCCGCTGGATGGCGGGAAGAGAGGAAGACAGAGAGAGAGGAAGAACAGGTGATGGACAGGAGTGACAGCGGAAAGCATTAAGCTCGAGGAGGCAGAGTCGTGATATCAGAGCTAGAAGATGTATCAGGTGAGTCAAGAAACACAAAGTTTGAAGAGTTTTATAGTAATGAAGAGACAGCAAATGAGTGGAAAAACCTGTAGAAATGAGTGGAGACGAGTGACGTTAGCAGAGTCAGAGTAGATAATGTCCAGATAAATAGTTACCCAGAGGACGTCTCTACAGCCTTCATCACAGGTCTGTACTCTTAAAGTCAAGTAAATTAGCCTAAAACCAGAAGTTTCCCAGCTATGGTTCAAAAACCGCAGATATGGGAAGGTAACAATGACAACATGGTGTGTAAATGACTTTAAAACACTTTGGATAAAAGTGCTACAGACTGAACATCCAACCATTTAAACAAAGTGAACACATTAACATTTAAAGCAGACGTGTTTTGAACTGTTTGTCAGATAACTCGTCCTGGTGACAACCGAGCCAACCCAAGGTGAACGCTGTTTATTTGAGTTAGAATCGCATTAAGAAACTTCAACACGCTCATTAATTCTCTCTCATTAAGCTCCAACTATGTCTCTGAACTCTGAGAGTGAATGTGCATTAAGTTAATGTGCTGGACAGAGAGAGTGGCTCTGATCACACGGGGCCAAACAGTGACGTACTGACAGCTTCAGCAGCTAATGAAGAGGTGATGTCACGCAGCCGCGCTACACTAACGAGAAGCTAATGGCAGTGGAACTGATGAGCGATGAGCCGGCCTTCTCGAGTAAACAGCAGCGGCAAGGAACCATCACTTTATCTCACAAACATAATATCACGGTTACGGTGGATGGCGGTCCACCCTCACATAACGTCAAAGTTAAAGAAAGGGCGAGACAAAAGATTAACGGCTGCTTTGTTTGAAAATCAGCTTTAACTACAGCACAGAGAATATAGACACGTTATAGAGGATATAAAGGGTCTGAACCAGTAACAGGTTGTATCTGTTTAACTAATGTGACACGTCTGTGTGTGTGTGTGAGTGTGTGTGTGTGTTTAACTGGGTGTGAGCTCAGAGCTAATCACCTCAAGTCAGGAAGTCCATAAATCAGCAGAATACAACTCTCACACTGTAAATCTACACTAAGACGTCACCGCATGTTCAACCACGGAGGCTCAGAGACGTCCTAATCAGATTCTGGGTCATGCTTTGCATTAAAGCACCCAAACAGAACTATATACGTGTGTGTCTGACCTGGCTATAAGTGGCGTCCAACAGCGTGTCCAGGTTCTGCAGGGGTGCCGGGGTTTTGTCTTTGAATCGAGTCAGCAGACGGCGCTGGATGGCTCTGAACTGGACCGCCCGCTCCGACAGGAGGTCCTGGTACTGCTGAGCACTGACACGCAGCTAAAAACACACCAACACACATCTAAACTTTACAAAGTGAAAACAAAAAGGCATCACATCATGACGACTGCTATATTGAATTTAAAGTTTATAAGTAAAGTGTGTGTTTCTTTGTGTGTGTGTGTGTGTGTGTGTGTGTGTACCTGGAAGTGGTGGTCTACAGACAGGAAGTACTCCTGCAGTGGGAGGGGACCACTGAAGCTTTTCCTGAAGTCTTTGACTCCCAGTTTGGAGAAATGCAGGTCGAACCTCTGAACCCACTCCTTCACCACCAACCACATGTCCTCAAAACTGTCACTCTGAATGCGGTAACGCTCTGTCAAGCAAACAAACAAACAAAAAAACAAACAAACAAACTTAGACAGAGGCCGGGAATGGTACTAAAAAAGACTATTACTAAAAATCGATTCGTCGAGAGAACTATTAAGACACCATGAAGGGTGTCAACATTAAACTTTCAACAGTTATTGAGTCAACCGTAAACGTCTCAAGAGGGTCAGAAATGTGTCAACAGGTGTAATTAAAACGAGCAAAACGACTCAAGTCAGACTCGGATTCAGGAGGTTTGTCACGGCTTTAAGAAGTGTTAAAAGAAATAACAGATATTTAAAAGCTCCAAGAGGTTTAGAGAGATGTCAAGGAATACCCAAAGGGGGCATCATCAACTATAATAAAGAATTACCAGATATTAAAAGGGAACAGGAGATATTACATTTTGTAAAAAGGTGTCATGAAGCATTGATCGAAAGTTCAAGAGATCAAAAGTTACTGAGGGGCACCAGAAGAGGTATGGATATCATTTAGAAATAGCATCTGGTAAAAGGTTTTAAGTCCTGAAGCAGTGCTGTATTACAGATAGACTATACCCATGTTTAAACATTTCATAGACGTAAACTAGCGTCTTATGAAAATATTGTTTCTAAGAGGAAACTCTCGTTCATTTAGTGCTGGTGTCCGACTCACGGGAGGTCTTAGAGGCCAGCACGGTAACCTTGGCTCCTGACAGGAACTGGAAAGCCAAACTATTCCCGTCCTTATCTTCTGATTTTGCTGAAAACTCTGCAGAGACAGAAAAACAGAGAGCGAGTATGATGAGACAGATATGACAGCCTATCATGATGCAGGCTGCAAACAAAGGCGAACAAAATACAGTCACACTGTTCACAAAGATGCACATATAAGAGGCACAGATCCATCTTTACACTGACGTCAGAGCTGCTGATTGTAGCCGATTTATAGATAACCAGGAAACTGAATTAAGATCCTCAGTGATGTAACACACACACATCCACACACACCCACACACACACAGAATCATGAATAAATAAACATGCATAAACAATACACACCCACATACACAGATACAGTTGATTATTCACATAAATGTATACAGGACACCCTGACACACTCTGTAGGTGTGTAACACAGATGGATGTGATTGGTTTTAGTTAATGTAATGTACAATCCCTAAAGAGCAGCGCTGTTTAGCGCAACAACAAAACAAATCTTCCACTGTTTATGAGAAACATGTGAGCCTGGGACAGATCATCAGTGTTTGTCAGTGTGAGGATGTGTGTGTTTGACCTGGGAAGATGGAGTTCAGGTCGACTGGTGGCTGGTTGGTGTCCACAGTGATCTTAAACTGGGTGGTTTTGGTCGGAGAGGAAGGAACACACACCAACGCAAGAGGAAGACTGAACCTGGACTGAAGAACCCTGGGAACTCCTGAGGAAGCAAACAAGATAGAGAAATATATATATATTGCAGTTTTCATTTTCAAAATGCAGTTTTGATTCCTTTATGTAACAGGGAATCTGCAAAGTCATCTTTATAAATAGCTTCTAAATAAGGATGCATCTACTTTATAATAGTATATAATATATTAATAATATACTACACTCCGTCTGTCGCTGTTTCCTGAAAAACAAGCTTACAGCCCACTTCCCCTTTAAGTGTCACACATCTCCGCCAAGCTCCCCTATAGCGAATCAAACGAGTCGGCACATCGACTTTTAGGCTTTCTCTCCAAACAGCAGTCGGGTTAACATTTGTTAACACAGTCAACACTGCAGATATTCAGATTACAGGAGTATCTGAGAGCTGTGAGACCGAGAGACTCAACATCAACACCGAGCTCCGAGACGTGTTTGTCGAAGACCCGAAAGGGAAGTTTTGTGAAATGTGGAGGGAAATTTAGAGAAGACAAAAAAAAAAAAGAGAGAGGAGAGAGTTAAAGCCAACTATAACTATGTTCAGAGCTTAAGCAGTGCTGAGCTTGGCAGAAATCTACACTTAGCTAGAATAACAGAGTAAAGGGAAAAGGAGGGATGGAGGAAAACAGTTGTTAAGAAGAGATGGAGCGAGGGAACCAGGGGAGAGGAGGTGAGCTAACGACAGGAGAGGGAGGAAAAAAACCTGAGCCGAGCAGAAAAAACGAGTGGAAATAAAACAGCGTGAGAGAGACCGAAAGAGAAATAATATGAGGAACGACAGCCGGGGTTTAATTATGGAACGTTCCAGGTTATTATCGATAGTAATAATTACCTGCAACTACTGTGCACCTTTTTCATTCCAGACGTGCAATTATTATGTGATTATGTGAATAATTCAATTTGGTTTAAATACATGAACTGAAGCGGAGAGAAGAAGGGAAGCCAAGGAAAACAGTAGAAAACAGAGAGAGAAAGAAAATGGATGGAGGGCATAGAGAGGAAGTCTGACTGTGGTCCACTTTCTTCTCTCTTGTTTAATTTCCTGTTGACCCGTCGCACTGGGTGATCCGATATTTCAACAACAAATCACATCCAATCAAACACTTCAGATGCAGTGATGCGGTTTACTTAATTCAGTGCTCGCGATATTTAAAGGAAAGGTTCACATACATGTTCATATGTTCATATTAAATGATCCTTTAAATGTGCTTTTAATGTAGGTGATAGAGACTGAAATCCAGTGTGTTCACACAGTCAAAAAAAAGTCGATCTGAAGCTGATACTGAACATCTAAACGACTCGATCATCAGATCCGGCTCCTCGGCAAAGTTGAGCTTTGGTAAAGTAGTTTTGAGCAGGAAGATATGAGACATCAGTGGATGAAAGTCATGTAAGGAGCGACGGTTTCTGCACGTTTTATCCCATTTACTACAAATCATATTACACTTTAATGAGCATTTTTGTAAAGCAGCAGTACTGCTTGATGATAATGAGAGCGGACATGATGTTCACTGTGATGGATTGCTCGACTCAAGCAGGTTTCAAGTCTCTCCAAGTTGAATTTCATAACATACAGAAATGAATGAAACCATTGGCTGCCTGGAAGGAAGGAAAAAACATTTAAAAAAAAGTCAAAAATGCTGCGGTACGCTTCGGAAAATGGTGAAACACTACGGTACAGTATATGTGATATACGGAGATATGTACGGTCCTCTCAGAGCGATGAGAACATTAACCCAATCAAAGTTACTTCAGCATTATCAAACTTTTTTATGGTTATGTTGAGGCATTAGCAGGTTTGGGAGAAGATGATTGTCTTTGGTTTAATACAGAAATAGTGTGTTTATTAATATTTACTGGAACCAGAATGGTTCACTAACGTTAACCAAAGTGCTTTTAAACCTAACCACACAATCTCCGGTCTTAACGTTTCGTATTCCCGCCATCTACCTCCCTCCCACTTCACTGTGGTGGATAAATGAGGTCTTAATTCATTATTCATCATTTCTAAAGGACAAGATTGACAATAAGCCAACATTTAAACCACATGATGCCAGTAGCAAATCATCCGTCGGCTCAGACTCGGAGCTCCGTCACAGCATCACAACAGACCAAAAATAAGTTTTCAACCAGTAGAAAATGAGTATTTTTTTATTTCCATCGCCGCCTGCAGCTTGATATAGTGAAACCCTGAAACTCACTGTGAAATAAGGAGCCAAGATCAAAGACCATCTTTGGAGATTAGGCCTCATAAATGCGCTTCGAGGAAAAAATGCAGTGTTGGAATTACTTAAAGAAAAAACTTAAAGAGCAGCTTTAAGTCGCCTTATGCTTAAATAAATCAGCAATGAATGTTTTATGTTCACAGGTTGTGCACTTGTTAATAGTGTGTTGAGTCAGGGGTTTTTACATTAATACGAGAAACACTATCCTCAGGAATTAACGAAGGGTGGAGGAAATATAAGCAGAGTAATAAAACGTCAAAGGAGAGATAAAAGCGATGAAAACAGAGATGACAAGATAGCAGAGAATCAGATGAGAGATGGAGAGAAAGAAGGAGGAAAAGAAAGATATAAGGAGAGGAAACTGGAGAAGAGGAAGGGAGTGGAGGTGAGAGGCTGGAAAAAGCCAGGAGGAACATTTACAGAAACATCTCAAGTCACCCTGTGTGTGTGAGTACAGTGTGTGTGTGTGTGTGTGTGTGTGTGTGAGTACAGTGTGTGTGTGTGTGTGTACAGTGTGTGTGTGTGTGTGAGTACAGTGTGTGTGTGTGTGTGAGTACAGTGTGTGTGTGTGTGTGTGTGTGGCTGTAAATCCTCATGGTTCACTCCTCTGTACATTCCCAGGCTGTCGCCACCAGGTTACACCCGTCAGTGCAGAGATTTACCTGCACGGGTGTGTATCAGTGTACGTGTGTGTGTGTATCAGTGTGTAGAGAACTACAATTACACAAAGCAAATGTTTAAAAAACACACACACAATATTTAATCCATCTATGAGACTGTTCGAGACCTCTATACAGCTGTATTATGTTCTGTCATAAGACATTTATTTTACAGCAAGGATATATTAAATGTACAGAAAATCAAACCCAAACACCTGATATGAACCCACGAACCATGTCTTCATTACCTGTTCATTTTAGTCGTGTTTGAGTCCTCGGCTTTCCTGTATTATATATTATATTATATATTATATATATTACAGTGACCCTCAGGGATATAAATGTACAGAATATGTTTCTTTTAACAAGGTTACAGTGCGTTGCATTGGCGATTTGCATTGAGTGCATCACATGCACCTTTTTTGCTGTGCAACCGTCTTTTTGTCTTGTGAGCTAATTTGTTGGAAACTCTATTGCGTGCGTTTAGTTTTGATGCAGTGATAATATCAGTCTGAATCCAACTCCTTCATCTGTGACTCATCTGGTGTTTTCTGACCAGTAGAAGCAGTAACAGGCTGCATGAACACACACGGTTATAATTTCCAGCCTGATTAAATGCTAAAGTCAGATACTCACGTCACCTACACGGGAGCTGAGTATGTCAGTGCTGCCATGGCGATAAATAAACATCAAATGTCATAGTTTCATTCAGGTTTGATGACAACTGAAGTTACTGTATTTGTCCTCATTCTCTGCCTGACCTGAACTTTACTCTGCTGTGATGTGCAGTTTCAGATGCTTAAGTTTAAAGTTTTAAAAGTGTAGATATACCTGAATGTACTGACCCCTGACCCCCTCCTGATAGCTGGTGATGTGAGAAAGCTTTGTCTACCATTAAAAACACTTAAAAATCACTATTCTGCACCACTGCTGCTACTTGTTAAAGCTGCATTGGCGTCTCAGAGGACTCTGATTTCAAGTATTTGGCATCTGTGTGTGCGTGTGTGTGTGTGTGTGTGTGTGTGTGTGTGTGAGAGAGAGAGAGAGAGAGAGAGAGAGGGGGAAGTAAAGAGAGACCACAGAGTTTATTTGAGTAGAGGACCACTGTACAGGATCAGGTTCTTACCACAGCTGCAGTGATGTCAGCGGTGTGTGTGTGTGTGTGTGTGTGTGTGTGAGTGTGTGTGTGTATCACAGAGGAAATGAAAGGAAAAGACAGAGTCACAGTACACCCCGGTCTTCAACAAACCACGTTCATATGCAGCTCTTGTGCATCAGGTATTTGCATTAACATTCTTGATGATCATGTACCTGTCTAACAGCGTTTTAGACAATCTGACCTTTCTGATAACAGATAACAACACTATAGTGTTGACACAATACTTCAGACTCCAGATTCAATACAAAACTGCAAAAATCAGAAACATGTATGAATCAAAACAAGTACAAATAATTTAAATGGCTGCTTGCACCAAATGAAAGACGCTGATGCAAACAATGAGTTAACGGTCAACAGCAGAAGCTGCTTCGTTATATTTTTCCACAATGCATTTGCATAATTAACACTAGAGCTGCACTGATTAGCTAATTAATCACTTAAAAAAAGAGGTGTCCAAATACTGATTACAGCTTCTCAAATGTGCATATTTTCTGCCTTTTCTTTAATCATTTATGACAATAAACTGAATATTTGGGCATTGCAGCTGCTGCCATTTCTGATAAAATATCCTAAATCATATACAGTATATATATATATATATATACACTGAGAAAAAAAACTTTATTTGAGCAGTTTGCATTTCACAAAAATGTATTTCGACCGATGCAAAATAGCTGCATATGAACATAATTTGCAGTTGAGGCGGAGAAGAAAGAACATGGCTGTATGAGTGTGTGTGTGTGTGTGTGTGTGTGTGTGTGTGTGTACTTCTGCAGGTCCTTTAAGCCCACTATAGATTACAGGACATCCTATTCTGTATCAAAGCACACAAACTCAGACGGACTAAAACAAACACTGGCTGACGACTAGGAACACTGCTGGAATGTGTGTGTGTGTGTGTGTGTGTGTGTGTGTGTGTGTGTGTGTGGGTGGGTGCACTGAAACATGTGAGTAAATGCATGTCTCTACATCTGTATGTGTGTATGCGAGACAGATGATATTTCTGTGTAAACTGCACAGAGTATAAAAGGATAAATGGATATTTACTTATTCCATACAGTGAGGAAGTGTGTGTGTGTGTGTGTGTGCAGACTCTTGCCAGGTATCACATTACAGAACATAAACAGTAGGCAGCCGTGTCTTCCTGTATATACAGTAGTATGTGTGTGTGTGTGTGTGTGTGCACATATTGGAATGCAAATAGTATAATTTTAATTATGTGTGTGTGTTTCTGTGTGTATTCTGTGTGTAAGAGTATAGTGGGGTGTATCTCTTAAAATACAGCACGTGTATGTCTATGTGTACATGTACGGTACATGTTTGTCTTTTTAATAAAGTGTGTGTGTGTGTGTTTCTACGTGCTCTATTCTATCCAGCACTACTACTAAACACTTACCTTTAGGATTAAGTTCTGCAAGAAGGAAGAAGAGAAGAGTTGAAGGTTAAAAAAAAAAGAGAGAAAAGTGACAGATCAAACAGAAACAAAAAGCAGCCTCGTTTGTTCGGTGCACAACAGTAAAGAAAAACAAAGGGATTCCCTGGGAAAACGTCCATCTGCCTCCGTAAGGTTATACACAAACTCAAAGTACAGCTGGAGGAGAACGCAGCCAAAACTGATCCTGAATCTGATAAAAATGTCCAAATCCCAAATTAAATAGCTGCACATCAAGAGGTGAGTATGAAAATGATCTGACAGAATCTGGAGAAAAAGACACTGATCATATAAAGTGATCAACATCAAGAGCTGAACGAGGATGAAAAAGGACCTCAGTGAAACTTAAAACTAAAAGTTTGAGATGCTGATGATAAACTTGTTTTATGGTTAAAACATACAATCAGAAATACACATTCATTAACAAATAATGTGCATTAAACTGAGTTGTGATGCTCCATTCAAGGTGTGTCTAGTAATCATTATTCGCAGTTTCACAGACCTTTTGAAACTATACACCAGTGAGTACTATCACATACATGTATAACATAAATTTGTGGGTGTGAAAGCGTGCAAATGTTCATCTTTGTTGGACCGTCTGTGGAAAAATCCTGTTACACGTCAGCATGGAGCTCGTGAGGCTGCGCTGCCACATGCTGCAGCAGTCGTGCCGCGTTTGCTTTTACAGGGTTTGTTTTGTGTGTATTCAGTTTTAAAGTAGTTACATAAGGGCTGTAGAAGTAAAAAATACTCCTTTGTCTCGTATTTGGAAGAACGCTGAACTAAATGGCAACGCAGAATAGAAACACTGAACCTAGAAAATAAGACTCGGGTTGCAAGACTGATTTTTTCTTATCTACTTATCCTCCTTATCCCTGCTTTTAAACAGGCAGCCTCCTGCTTCTCTGACCTTTGGGCTGCTGCAATAGACGTCTGGCAGATTAAGCTCTGATTCGATTGGTCGACACGGTGCAAGGTGAATGAGAAGCAGATGGCAGGTTGCAGGCCAATGAAAAGGCACAGAGGTGCTGAGTCAGACAGTTCACGTTGTATTAAAGCTGATGAAAGTCACACTTCCCTGTCATAACACTTCCTCCTGCTATAGTTCTACCTTTTATTTTAATTATTTAATCAATAATAATGAGAACATGACAATGCATGTATCACTTAAACTGGTTCTGGTTCACAAACATCTTCTACATCCATGTACTACAGGCCTTACTTATGATTTACTAATTAAAACACGTTTCTAGGTGTGTTTTTTTTGGGATGATATTTAAATAACTATCAAAATAATTCATTTGGGACTTTTATGTATTTATAAATACATGATCAACAACATAACAACAAATTCTAAAAATATGTTATGTTTCCATAATACACACTGTCTGCCTGCCTGTCTGTCCTACTGTCTGTCTGTCTGTCTGTCTGTCTGTCTGTCTGTCTGCCTGTCTGTCTGTCTGCCTGTCTGCCTGCCTGTCTGTCTGTCTGTCTGCCTGCCTGTCTATCTGCCTGTCTGTCTGCCTGCCTGTCTGCCTGCCTGTCTGTCTGCCTGTCTGTCTGCCTGTCTGTCTGCCTGTCTGTCTTTACTGTGTCTGGATCTTTTTTTTCACTTATCTGGATGCCAAAGAAAAGAAAAAGAAAGAAAAAAACAGAAAAAGTAGAAAACTACAACAACACAAAAAACAGAGAAAGACAAAGAAAAGGGGGAAAAAATGAACTGAAAGCATGAATGTTGAGTGAAAGCGGCAGTTAAACGTAAAGGACATGTCAAATGGAGCAAGAAGGCACTGAGCACACACACAGTAGCTGCTGCTGGACGGCGGCCAGCCAGCGTTCAATCAGTCTCTCCTGTAACGGCTGAAATGAGTGAAATTCTGGATCCATTAGCTGGCGAGGTAGGAAAAAAAGTAAGTTTAATGTTTCATGACTGCGAGTCTTTATTATATCAATAATAGCTGAGAAGGTTGAGGAGGTGCTCTCTTTTATAATTAACTACAGAACCACTGAAGTGCCATAAAGACCTTTTGTTTTTTAGACTCCCTGTCTTGACTTTTCCTCGATGCTTTTTCTGTACAAAGCAGGTGTTGGATTTTCTGAATTAACGAAGGAAATCGATCCCTGTTCACGGGTAAATTACTGCAAGCTGACCCTGAGCTATGACTTATCTATTACAGGCAAATGTATGAAGGAAAAGGTTTGTGTGAAGCCGTCGGCGTAAAAGGTACATAGAGTTGTAGTTGGAGTTTAATGATTAATCAAGGAAACACCAATAGCCGGTTATCGATGATCATTAATAGATAAAATCCCACATTCTCAATGAGACAAGCTGAATTAACAACCAGGGAATATAAGAAAGACGTGTTATCATCTAGATATTGTAGATATATATATATATAAAACCAGAAATCCCTCAGTGAGGCTGCACATTCATCAAAATTTAAGTGATTTGATCTTTTTTAATGTGTATTTCCATACAGATCTGCATATATGTACCAGTTTTTCCTTTCATGTGAGTGCAACAGTTCATGAGAAAAGCAAAAGAAAAGTGACTTATCTCGTTATGGTGGGATAGGAGGCACCCAAAATGAATCACTTGTTCCTTGGTCGGTGGCCCAACTTTCCACCACAACTGTTAAAGTTTTGACAAATTGTGCAAACTAACAAACAGAGCTGAGAGCATGAAACTACCAACACCAACAACATTAGTGGGTAGATTTCAGAACTGGCACTTTAACTTTTAAGGGTCTAACGAAACATACTGCAGCCTCCTCCTAGAGACATCAACATATGGAGATGCTGGTCATTCTGGCAAGCTCAATAAAACAGGAGAAAACAACGGAGACTGCCAACGAGCTCCATGGGTTTCCACACGGACTGGCTTAGCAACCAATGAATCATGGCTGGCCCGTGTTTTATGGAAATTATTCCGCACAGTCGCAACTTATCTTTGACAGCTCGGATGAAAATGCCCATTGTGTATGAGCTAACAATGTATTGTAAATGCCAAATTTGACCACTTGATTGTACTGAAGTGTGCTTGTGTGGAGCCCATTGTCAGGGTGTTAAGAAAACCACACAGAGGGGCACTAATGAAATTCTTTCTAGATTGTAACGACTCCAGACACTGTTGAGTTTCCTTTGAAGGGTTTAAGGAGTCAACAGTCTTCTTAAATGTCAAAGCCTTTGTAGGGTTTAAAGACAGGCACAGTAGCCATGGGGTGGGATGGTGTTATGTGGGGCGGGTGGTGTTAAGGTAATCATCACCCCTGGGTGGGAGAAAGAAAGAGACAGAGGCAGAGTGATGCATTCCTCCCATACCGCGGGAGCAGTTAGAGGATGAGAGGAGATTAGCGCTGCGATGAGGTTAGACATGTACATGCATACTCGTCTACGTACGCGCTCTTAAGACGAAACACTTTGTGGTTCACCACAAGCGACTCTGCAGAGCCGATGAGCATAACAGGAATGTTTGCTTTAATATGAATAATAATGCTGTCGCTGACTGATGTGCTGCACTCATGTAGTCATGCCCCCATTAATGCACTAACGAGTAACACAGTGAAAGGATGAACGTGTCTTTAAACACAAGCCTCAAACTGATTGAGATAAAAAAAATACACGCTTTGATACACATTAATAGTATTAAATACAGCTGTGATGCTTCACTCACACGTGTTATAGATTTTACTACTCGAATTCCTTCTGAAATCATATTTTACTGTCTCGCTGGTACTCGTACCAACACAGCCTCCTTCATCCTTTAACGCGGAGCAGTTTTCTGTCCGAGCGACCGCTTACACCAGCGGAGGACTGCAGCTGCTGCTGCTGCTGCTGCTGCTACACCGCCAGCGTAGACAAGGTGCGAGCCAGCACAGGTTTCCAAGCTTAAGTTGCTGGCATATGATGATCAATCAACAGGCTTGATTTCTTGCACTGTCACATGTGAAGTTGCTTAAAGCTTACAAATTCTCACTTCTGTTGTGTAAGTTGATAACAGAATGAACCAGTAAGTATGTTGGTGGTAATTTACAGATGAAAACGCCTCCAAGCGTCTATTAAAAATTTATCTATCTATTTTTTTAGACATCCAGCTAGCTTTTATATAATCGAGGGCATGTTGCTCTCTGCAGGATCTAATTGGAGATATTTTTTTTAGTAAAAGTTATCCAAAAGCAGGTGAAATATAAAATCCTTCACATACACGTCAGTTTTATTGCAAAGTGTCATCACAGTTAATGGCACCTCATTTACTTCCACCTGCTTCCCTGTATTAGCCTGTATGTACATTTACTGTATGTGGACATGAACTTGGTCGTCTTATGTGTGCTTTGGGTCTGGGGCTGTTTTTCAACGTCCAAGTCCTTTTTTTTTTTACCCCCGTTTCAACACGAAAACGTCCCCATACATTAACCTGGTCCAATAATGAAATAAAATTGTTTTGGCAGTTTGCTGTGGAGGAACTTGACCTGACCTCAACCTCATCCTCAACCTCAACCCCCATCAAACACTTGGTTCTACAACCTGCGTTGCTTCATATCTCCTCCTTTTCCATTTCCTTTTTCACATTCACACCCTGACAACACGTCCTCCTTGTTTTCTTCCACTCTCATCTCCGCCACCTCCCCTCCTTTTCCTTTCTCTCTCTTCTCTCTTCTCCACCCGTGCATAGCTCACCTCTTTACCTCCTTCTCCTGATCGCATTCAAAGTGCAGCTCTGTTCAGTTTTTTCCATCCCGTCGTGCTTCTTCTTCCTCTAACCTTTAATAAACTTCCAATTCTACTTCCAGTCTGATGCGTCTTCCAAAACACAAGACCCACCCCCTACATACTCTCCCCCAGCTGCTTGGCTTCCAAGCCCCATTGAAATACTCCAGACTAGTTATATTTTCAGCTATTTTTAGCATCACAATAAAGCTCAACAAAAAAAAAAAGACACACTTCCCAATATTTCCAGACATTTCACATTAAATGTGCTTCTGGGGAGGGTGAACTGTTCCACCAACACAGACCTGCCAAAGCAAATGCAGTCCAAGGGAAACAATAGCATGAAAGCAGACTTTTTTCTTTTTTTTTTTTTTCATAAGCTGATTTTTGACGTTGAAATCAGTATTTAGAAAAGAAAAAGAAAAAGGGAGGTCCGTGACATTTGAAATAAAGAGTGGTTTTGTTGGTTTGCAGGGGAAAGTAATATCTTCCAGAAATATTGCAGGGCCTGGAAACAGATGCCTGGAGGGAGCAGCGGGATGAACTGGGCTTGTCTGGAAGGAGCCCAGATGTCCTTACGTCAAAGTGAGCGCTCCCGCTAATTCTGTTACAGATCATTCTTTGTTTAATATAATTTACAATGTTCTACAATGAATTCATGACTATACCTGAGCTATATAACAGCTCAGGTATTACCGACAGTTGTCACATGCTACATGTAGAAATGAACTATTGATCATCATGTTGCACACAAAGAAAGATTTGAGTAGATGTGGCATGAAGCACAAAAACATACAGGTTAAAAATATCTGAACTTCAATAAAAAAAAAAAGTCACATTTATTCTGAAGCTGTCAAGTATAAAAACATATCATATTTTTACCTGTCGGCGAGCTGTAGGACACGGTGATGTCTCCGCTCAGGTCAGCGGGGGGGTAGCGGCCGTTAAGAAAAGCTGAAAACGCCACAACTGTGGAGGAACCAACACCTGTAGAGAGGAAACAAAGAGTCCAAAAACTGAATATGAAAACAGTGATGTTAAACCGTCTAAACATCTGTAATCCGTCTTGTTATTTGATCACAGACGGTAGAGAGATGACGAGAGAGAAATATGCAGAATGACATCTAACAAAGGTCCTCGTCTGATGGTTCATGATCTGTCTGTATCTGTAAATTAGCAGCCATTTAAATTTGTGGTTTTGTTTATTAATTCCATCATCAGTTTCTGTTGTTTCTGATGTAAATAATAATTTAGGATTTGTGCGTTTTATTTAGACATATATTATGTATGACTAACATACTTATTTAGATATTATTTAATTTGAAATCTTTGGCTTCATTTGTTGAATAAAATGAGGTCTTAGCCCACGACCGCCTTGGGCTTATGGGAAATTGTGTCTGTTAAAAGCCACTAGGTAAATATCATCATTAGGTAAATATCATCATTAGGTAAATATCATCATTAGGTAAATATCATCATTAGGTAAATATCATCATTAGGTAAATATCATCATTAGGTAAATATCATCATTACATTTACCTTCCCTGCTGACGGTGCAGAACTTACCTGGTAATTAACATTTTTATTAGGTTTTCTTAGTTTTGGAACAACTCTGTTTAACGATACACACTGATAGACGAACAAGGAAACAAGGCAGCCTATGAAACACACACACACACACAATTGAAGAGTCAGCATTTCCAAGGTGTGGACAGGATACAGCAAACTCAATACTAACCAGACCCCTTAATGTACACACACACCCACACACACACACACACACAGTTCTGCTTCAAGCAAGGTGAGGACAGAGATTAACAACATTAACTTTCATCCAAATGTGCGTGCGTGCACACACACACACACACACACACACAAGACTGGATTTATATGTAGCATGAGAAAGGGGTGATGACTTGTAGCTTCCCTTTAAATACCCCAAAACTAACAGACAGAGAGAGAGAGAGAAAGAGAGAGAGAGAGAGAGAGAGAGAGAGAGAGAGAGCAAACAAGCTGGAGAGAAAAACCAGGGATCAAATACAGACGGAGAGGAAAGGATATATTACAGCTAATGGCTTCATGCAGTCACACACACACACACACACACACACACACACACACACAGTGTGTGGGTGTAATGGGGCGTGATGTTCCTCAGCTCGGGCTGTTACAGGTGACTGAGCGCCAAGTATGTGTGTGTGTGTGTGTGTGTGTGTGTGTGTGTGTGTGTTAGTATGTGTCCTAATGGAAGGAGTGTATGTGTGACAGTGTGTGTTTGAAGACATTTGTAAGTTTCTGAGTATGTGTAACTTCTGACGTGTATCTCAGGGTTTATTCAATAAAATAGAGCGCTGACCTTTGTTCAGCGTACACTCAAGAGTCGAGGGGTAAGACAAGGCCTCTCGAGTTGAGGATAAAGGAGGAGAAGGAGAAGGAGGAGGAGGTCGAGGAGGGGGAGGCGAGATGGATGAGAGGAGATGAAAGGAGAGACGACGACAGACGGAGGAGAAGATAAACGATAAAAAGCAGAGAGAGACTTTCTCTACACTCGGCCAGACACCCTGACAACCTCTCCGTCCTCTCCTCCATCAACACTCATCTGCTATCCATCCCTTTGTTTTCTCCTCCCTCTCCTCTCTATGCTCCTTCTCTCACAGCCTCGCTGTCACATCATGAAACATATTTATTTTAGGAAGATGTTTCCAGTGAGGCTGTAAATGCCACCTTCTTCTTTTTTTTTGTCCCACTTCTTCATCCTTACTGCCTTTCCCTCTTTCTTCCACCTTCATCTTTTCATTTTCACCCTGCCTGCCTTCCTCTTCTCCTCTTTCTTTGCCCCCTCCGTCCGTGTCACTGTGTCTTTCAGCAGAAGGCTTTTAACCTCTGTCCCCTGGAGGTCAAACTGGTCAGACTGCTTTAAGTGCTTTAAGTGTTCCCAGGCTCATTAAGACAAACAAAACAACACCAAAGGAGGGACGAAGTAATCCCTCCTCCCTCTTTCTCTCTATCCATCTCTGTCTCTTTTCTCTTCAGCTTGTCATCATATATTCAGGCACACCAGGACAGGTCAGGGGGCTGCTGTGGGTGTCAAATCTGTGAAATCCAGGTAACGTGTCTCTATGTGAGTTGGAGGTCCGCCCCAGTGAGACTGTTCAGACTGGTCCCAGTGTTCTCAGGCACATTAACCCATTAACATCGCTGCCAATGAAAACAAACTCCTCAAAGGAGACGACAATCCCCCACTTCTCTACCTCTCCTTCTTAACCTCTTCTTACCCTCATCACGCCTGTTTTTCTAACTTTCATCACATTTCAATTGCTTCTATCTCAAAGTTCGTCCTTGTACTTCCTTAATTTCTGGCTCCGTCTCTTCAGTTCATAACGATCTGCGTACTCCCTGCAGCCTGCGTGAAAACCTCATTATGTTGAATGAGGCCAGTCCTCTGACGCTCACAAATTCAAGGTTGTTTAAACACAAAGATGACATGTTAATATGGTTTATGGGCTCTGTTTTTATCGCAGTGCAAAGACTAATGTTCCATGTTGGGATTTTCCTTCCCTGTAAAATGATAGCTTCACAGTTTGTCCTTAAACAATGCCCCAACTGAACAGTGACGTGTGTTTTTCTTGCTGTAATCATTCCTGCTGTTCACACAGACCATTAAGAGATCCTGTCATAATCTAAGTGATGTATTTAAAAGTTTATCTGAAGCTAATATGAAGCTTCAGTGTCCAAATGAGTCAAATCCAGTAGATAAGTCCCCCTTTTTGTTCCTATACTTCCACCACAGTTCAACAGGGAAACACTGTCTGAAGAAAGAGACAATAACTGTGAAAGATATCCACTTTATTTTTCAGACAGTTGAGGCCTCGTATTATCTTTAGATAAACTTTAAAATCCTTTTTTTTCTCACGAGGACTGTAGATTTTGGCCTCCATCACTTACATTGAAGGCAGATCTTGAGGAATGATTACAGCGAGGAAAACCTCTTTCACTGCTCATATGGACACCTGACTGTTGTTTAAAGACACACTTGAAAGATTTGTGAATCTATCCTTTAATTACACTTTATCTGTCTGCAAAATGTGGAAAACAAGAGATGATGTGTGAGTGCCAATGAAATAGGAGTGTCTGTGTGTGTCTGTGTGTGTCTTTGTGTGTCTTTGTGTGTGTGTGTGTGTGTGTAGTGCAGTGCTGTAACTATCCTCAGGGTTCAGGTTATAGTACTTGACAGCTCAGGTTAAACCGACTACTGACTGTTTGGAAGAGGTTAGAGGTCAAGAGGGGTGGAGATGTGGATCAGTACCACACAAGGAGATGGAAAAAGGACGTGTGTGTATGTGCTACTGTGTGTGTGTGTCTGTGTGTGTGTGTGTGTTTGTGTGTGTGTGTTTGTGCACATGTACGCAATCACACATCTTGACACATCCAAAGGCAAACAAGGTGACCGTCAGAGTGGTGTTAAACATTGAACTTTGACCACTACAGGTCAGGCTGTGTAAGGTCTGCCCTTAAACATAACTAACCTGAGCTACTTCACACACACACACACACACACACACACACACACACACTAAAAAGATAACATCTGTGAATGGTGAAGCTGATTAGAAAAATAAAGCAACATTTTCTTAATGGGATCCATTAAATTTGAGTTAACTTCATCTCATCATCATTTTACTGCTTGACATCAAAGTTTCAAATGAATATGAATATGATACTGCAAATATGATGTGAGTCTGTGTGATGAAGAAAACAGGTTGATGTAGACGAGAAGAAATAAAGACGTTGAGGGGCAGAGAAAGAAATAGACGGTAATAGAAAGAGTGAGAGGAGGTGAAGAGAGAAAACAAAGGAGGCAGTGTGTGGTGAACAGGGAATTGGGTCGCCGCCTGAGACGAATAAAAACTGAAATAACAATAAAAGTCAGAAGGCACTAACTCCCCTCTTCCTCACACACACACAAACACACACACACAAACACACACACCAAGACTGAACAGCACGTGCACACACACAAACGCATTAATCAACACTTTAATTGTCTTCTGTTTTCTGCAAAGGCACTTTGTAACAAATCTCAGAAAAAAACGTTGAAGAAGATGATGCTTGTTAAATGATAGTTCAGTGTGTTTGTATCATGTGTGCGTTTCTGTGTAAGAAAGTGAAAGTTTGTGTGTGTGTGTGTGTGTGTGTGTGTGTGTGTGTGAGATAAAGTGATGATGAAGAACAGACGCAGGACTTGTCACACTAGCAGCGTTGTTCTTATTAGTGTTGCTAATGTCTCTCTAAATTACAGCCACATTTTCCCATAACTTTGTCACTGTTACTTACATCTGTTCTTTTTCTTCTTGCTTTATTATATATAAAAAAAAAAGTTTCACATGAGTCATCAAATGACATCAAAACAAAGCAAAAGAAGATAAAAGACAAACAGGAGCAAGCTATGGATGTATACTGTATATACCTGTATGTATGAGTTTTTACTTTTCTGGAGTTTGAATAAATAGCCACTGGATAAATTACTTCACAAAAAGTCAAAACGATTTATTTCTGCAGATTCATTTGCTTTACTTATGCCAAGGCCTTTCATTTTGTCTATACAAACATGATGGACTTGATTTTTCCAGTTAGTGTTTTCACAATCTGTCATCACCACAAACTCTGAAAGTGTTAGCTCACGTTGTTCTGGATGAACAGCACTCCTCCTCTTTTTTTGTACTTTAAAGCCAACCAGATAATTCCCCACCTCTAATGTTATTTCTAGTACTTATATATTGATATTAAATGGAGAATATGTTAATACAGCGGTTTCTAGGTCATGTGAGTCAACTAACCAAGTATAATGAGAGAAGCGTTCTTATTTCCGTAAGTCGACTTTTATCACGCTCTACGCTGCATCAGTCTCGTCCACACGCAGTTTTTCTGTCAGTTTCTCTGACGCTGTAACAGGTCACTTGGGCATCTTGACTTCCTATTAACATCTTAAAAAGCAAAACATTTTAATATACTGTGATTACATTTTATAATGTTACTGGTCACTATTTGCATTATTTACATCTACATATGTACGTCACCATTGCACCATACATACAGCAGGTTTTATTCCATAAACAGCAACTTCCCCTTCAAATCCATAAACATGGGTGTGATTTTTAATGGACAAAATCACAGAGTAAACTCCATTAATGTATTTTTTTTCCTAATTTTACTCGGCTTCGGGGCCATCATTCTCATTCTGGATCAAAGCAGGCCAGCGAGGGGTCACAAAGTTTAACTGGTGATTGACGAGTGGAAGCCAGCACCAGATTTCTGTGTGCAGGAAGACAACAGAGTGTGACATAAACACACACACACTCAAAACTACTTCACAAAGGGTGTGTGTCTATATTTATACAGCTACATTAGGGTGACACGTGCATGTGTTTATGCTTATGTGCCAATGGAAATGCATGTGTAAGTATTTATAAAGGTGGGCGTGTATGTGAGAGGCTTCTGAATGTGACCCGTGTCACCGCTACCTAA
This sequence comes from Pampus argenteus, assembly GCA_036937835.1. NCBI lineage: Eukaryota > Metazoa > Chordata > Actinopteri > Scombriformes > Stromateidae > Pampus > Pampus argenteus. Next base: position 24,143,299 of record CM072865.1, on the reverse strand, counting down.
ACTTGTAAAAACAAAGCGTCTCTTCAGTGGTGTAAACGTGAGTCACAGCCCCTGATCAAACATATAAACAGTGAAACTGAAGAAAAACTCCGGATGAAGCTTTCTTCAATGAATTTGGCACATGGAAGCTATGAATGCTCATGCAAAGTACTTCCCATGTAGTATGTTCATTTGTTGATCTTTAAAAGTGTGCAGATCAGCAGCAGCATCAAACAATAATGTGATACAAGGAGAAAAAAAAAGGAAATATCCTGTGTGTTGTGCAAAAAGTGCATCGTGTTTGCATTAAGAGTTATAGAGGTCGTGTGCAGTATATGTACAGATAAGAATGCACTGTGGTAAAACGCATTACATTTCAGCGTAGACACATTATGAATCATATGAGAGCAGTGGTCAGTTTGATTCAGGGCTCAGAATAAATGGATGCTGTTCCAACCGCCTGAGAATGCTGCTCACATCTTGAAATCATAAATTCACAATCCATACTGGTCCTTCTTAAAAAAAGAAAAACTAAAAAAAAAAAAAACTTAGCAACTACTCCTCTGTGATGGATGATGGTTTCAGCAAATGTTGGGAACAGTTTTAGAGGGGAAAAAAATGACATTTTTCTGGTAGTAATCCAGTTTCTGTGCCTCTGTACATGGCTTCAGATAATTACTACAGACACCACCCACGCTGTCTTAGCATGACCTGTAGCATTCAATTGAACTTGTAATCTCATACTACTATACTATAATACTATAATATTATTATAGGAACATTTGATATTGTTTTGTATGTATTCAATTCTAAATAGCAAAGTCAAAGCAACAAATGTCAAAGAGATCCAGCAATAACATTCCTGTTGTGAAGAGAGAGAGAGATCCAATTCAAGAGCATAAAATTAATTCAACTGATGCTTTTACTGCAGGTCGCGCTAGATTTAGGTGACAACTTGATGCTTAAAATGAAGATTTGTTTTATTTCTCTCTTCCTCATGTCAGCACAGTTTGGATCTGTTGCTTTTAGACGTCTCAGCAGTGGTCGGAAACATGGACCGACGATGCAACAAGCATCTGAGTCAAATCAAATCAAAAGGGAGACGCTTCTCATTTTAATGCTGTTGCTTTGGTCCCACCATGAGATAAGAACAAATATATTTTAACAAAATACAACAAGAAGAAGCTTCTCGTGCTTGGAAAACACAACACCGTCCAACAGTGTCCGACAGACAGAGCAAGGCACCAAACACAGCTCAGGGTTAGAGGTTCAACTCCCAGTGGAGCCACAGATTGAACACAAAAATGTGTGTTCTCATAGTAAGAAGTAAGGAGTAATAAGGAGCCTCTGATAAAAAGCCCAACTGGTTTACATTACACACCCTGTAAATTTACACTCGCATGTCTGAATGCACACAAAAGGTGGAAAGAGTCAAAGCGAGGGAACAGAGGACATACAGACGTGTGTAAGAGCTCAGAGCGAATGGTAAATGGTGTGTTACGGGATGGTTGATGTTCTTTTAATGAGCCGACAGCAGATATGAGTGTTTAGGGTTTGGAGGTTGTGTGTACGCAGCGTCTGGGTGATTCAGATCAAAGTTACCGACGTCTGGGGGAGGTGAGCGACTCTCCCCTACAGCTAGACGACTGAACACACACAGAATAAAGGCTGATAAGGGCTGAACAAACACACGCTGACACACACCTCTCACTCACTCACTCACTCACTCACTACTAGTGTGTCTGTTGTTTCTGTGGAGGAGGACGTGATGAAGGAGGAGAGGAGGATAAACACTGGATAAACGTGTGTATGTGTGTGTGGCGTGTATAAGTGTGACTGAACAAGTGAGTGACAAAGAAAAGGCTAATAGGAAAGAGCAAAAATGATTGATAACGTCGGATTACGGAAGATATTCACAAATCCAGCCGCATGAAGCGTTTCAAGCCTCATTTTCCTTGGAGCTTAATATTATAATAGTCACACACACACACACACACACACACATAAAGATGATAGACTGACCCATGGGCTCAAGGGCAAACTGGTCCTGAGTGACAGCAAGAGGAGGCTGAACGCTGACAGTCAGCTTAGAGGACTGGACAACACAACTGGCTTTCACCTTCACCTGGAGAAAAGAAGATAAACGTGAGGAAAGGTAGAGAGGAAAAAAAATACGTCAGGATGTGTGAGAGACACAAAAACAATAAAACAAGAAGACTTGATCTCACCTGTATGGTTACTGAAGGGACGGGCAGACCGTCGATATCTTGGATCAGAGCTTGCTGTACACAGAGAAAAAATTCATTAGTATTTACGTGTGTTTTTACACATGAATATATGAGTTTTATGTGTGTGTACCGATAGGCTGTCCATGTTGGAGGACACAGCGGCCGTGACAGTCAGGTCCTCCTCTGCATCACCTTTAGGCAGGATGTCTGTTTTCAAAAAATAATATCACACCTCAGAGTTTAGAGCTTCGTTGGTCAAAAGAAAAACTATCTGCAATGATTTTAATAATTATTCATGTCAGTGAATTTCTGGTTTCAGCTTTCCAAAATGTTTCATCACTTCGTAGTTCTAGTAATATGTGCAGTTGTTTGCTTCCTACCCTGAGTCCTGGTGGCCTCTCTGATGAACTTCTGCAGCTTCTTCATCTCAGCGTCCACCTGCTCATAGTCAGCCTCCCTGGCATCCACCTTAGGCATCGAGAAGAAGGAGGGGTCCGTACCCATGTAGGAGCACAGGAGGTGACCGTCTGAACTCAGGCTGACCACCACTCCCTTCAACTCCCTGAGGAGAGGAGAGGAGAGGAGAGGAGAGGAGAGGAGAGGAGAGGAGAGGAGAGGAGAGGAGAGGAGAGGAGAGGAGAGGAGAGGAGAGGAGAGGAGAGGAGAGGAGAGGAGAGGAGAGGAGAGTGGTTATATGTTAAATAAAGTTTGAAATAGTTTTGCATTAGTAGTTTTTGTTTTTAAGAGAATTCAGAGTGGAACAAAGTGAAAAAAGGCAGAGTACAAGGAAATGTTGAGTGATGCAATAATGTGTTTTAACAGAGTGTTTGTGTGTGTGTGTGTGTGTGTGTGTGTTAACTGGTTGCAGATGTGTTGTAGTTCCAGTCCAGTGAGGTGGTAAAACACACACACACACACACACACAGGAGGTTCAGGTCGAGAGCAGCACTCGGCTCCACACCTGCACAGGAGGGCGTCTGAAGGGGTATAAAACTTTCACTTTAACTGCTGCGGAAACACTCACACACACTCTCTCTCACACAAACACACACACACACTCTCATACAAACACACACACACACTCACACAAACAACTGCACATGACAGAAACACACACATGCATAAAATCGATAGCTCTCACTTTCTCTCACACACACACACACACACACACACACACACTTCCTCTTACAGTAAATTAGTTCCAGTTTTATGAGAGAAACACTGTTGATCATAAACACAAACAGGCAAACAGACAAGAGGAAACACACGGCAGCTGCTGGTGGAGAAGTAACTACAGACTAGAGGATGTAACAGCTGCACCAGCAGCTAAACTCCACCTCGATCTTCTGTCTGAAAAGCCTAAATATGACAGAGCAGATATCTACAAGTGATCGGAACAATAAGATCTGAACATCAGACTGGGTCCAGGTTCAGTCTGAAGTCCCGCTGCAATAACGTGACTGGATCAGACTGGTTATATTAGCTGTGATCACATTGGTTTAGTCTCTTTTTTTTGTGCTTGTGGAAGCTTCTCAAATGCGAAAGTTTTTCAGTCATACGTGATCAAAAATTGACAAATCATCAAAATTAGCAGAAAAGACATCTGAGACATTTTTCTCTCTTTTCTGACATTTAAAGGACAAAGCGATTAGTTCACTGTTTTTTTTTTTTTTTTGTGAGATGCAGGAAAATTGAATCCAGAGACAGATCATTTTATTTGAGATTGGCAGAGCTAATAAATCAAAGTCAAGATAAAGCAAAGCCTCTTGAAGCGCTGCTGCTGCTGCTGGACTGACCGTGTGTGTGTGTTTGTTTTGTGTGCGTGTGTGTGTGTGTGTGTGTGTGTTCCTGTCCCACACTCAGTGTCCGGCCGACACACTGAACTGAACAAGACGATGACTATCAAGTGCTTTAAAACAACACAGCCTCGAACTAAACCAAACATCTACCCAGACACACACTATCTCCAGCATCAAACACACACACACACAGAAACCACATCATTTTTCACTCGTGTTTGTGTTTTGTGTTGTAATTGTATCAAATTGTGGTTTGATTGGAGTCGTTTGGGGAAAATACAAATGATTGGCTACAGCTGGCCCCTCCCTGCTCTGCTCTGATTGGCCAGCTGGAAGACATTGTCGGGTAATTTCCTGTCAAAAGTCACACACTGGATTTCACATGCTGATAAACATACCTGTACATGCCCGTCTACGTGTGTGTGTGTGTGTGTGTGTGTGTGTTTAGTTGCAGCACTGTCTGGGTACACAACGCACATTTTTGATGCAGCAGTGTTGAGTCTTTCTTTATTATTAATCATCTTTTTGTACCTTTTCTACGTTGAAAACAGTTATACTCACGGGAAGTTGGCGACACGAACGGCCACGGGCACAAACGGGAGCTGAGCCGCCCACTTCAGAGTCACATCCTGGTAAACCAGCAGCATGTTGTTATGGTTGCCTAGCAACAGGTTGGTTGTGCCATCGGTCACTATAAAAGAACAAATGTTGTTAAGATGGAAGAACAGAGAGTGTGTTCATGTTTATGAACATGAAATCTGTCTTTTCCTGTGATTCATTTCTATGACTTTCATGACCTTCTTCTTTCGGGTTGTTTAATGTCAGACTGCAAGAAAGTCAAACACCTATTACAAGAAATATGTGAAATAATAATTATGCTTATGGCCTTATTTCATAAAAATTCCCTGAAATGCTCCAACTTCCCCTGAGAATTTCTCAAACTCCCTGACTAGAGATTAAGATTGGGGTCAAAGTGAGTCAAGCATTATTGTCTTTTCTCATAAATCAAGAATTGAAGCCTGCCAAAGCTTCGCCTCCTCTATCTTCATGGCTCCTTCCACAGTTTAAAAATGTGTTTTCAGATCTCTCTTACAAAAGACATCTTCACATTTTATCTAAATACAGAAAAAGTGAGATGGAGGTAAATTATTTCTGACTACCACAGTGTTTGCATGGATAAAAGATCCTGAATAAAGAAACCCTGAATATGTGATGCAACAAGCATGTTCTTTCCACCTACATTTAGTCTGTATGTATGCAAATACGCTATGTTCAGCATTTATTGATTTATGTTGTACTATTCCTTTGTGTGAGGTTTGAGCAAAACTTTGCAGTTGTGTATTTAGAAAGAGTGAAACACTGCTATTATTATTCCACTAACCAGTGTTCATTTCCATGTAAAGATTTAAAATAATAAATATCACAAAAATGTATTTCTGTGTGAGTTCTAACAACAAAATGATGTTTAAAAATCGGCTTCAACAATCTACGTTTTATTTTGGATGATGATGATTCGACTCCGGTGCCACAGTTTCAGAAACACATCGTTCCTCTTGAGCAGTTTCTGTTTCATAACAGCACAAACTTAAGGATTTCCTCTCCTATTTTCAGCTTTGGAAAATAGTGGTAAATATTGACAAACTAAACAAGAAGAACAGAACCAGCATTCCTGCAGTGGGTGGCATTTCCCTCTAAGATGAGTCCAACATGTACTCTCCTGTAAAAGAAAATACCTCTCTTCACATCTCACATCTGGTTTGTATATAAAATATTGTGATTCAGATCTTTTATTTTAAGACAAAAGTCATCTTTTATAGCTTTATATATATTAAGTTACATATACGTTTTGTCCTGTAACTCATGGATCAAAACATTAACTATAAATACCAGTTATGTTGTACTACTACACACACACACACACACACACAAATGTCCAGTCGATCCCACCAATGGTGCAGCTGCCACCAGGAGAGATCTGAGGTGACGGCCACACGCAAAACAAACACGCCTCACTCGTGTAGTTGAACACACAAGGTATAATATGGTAACAGCGGTCAGCGGGTGGAACAGTGCAGGGGTCAAAATGACAGAGTGTGTGTCGATGCCACATGAAAGCAAATATATATCTTCTATCACAGCATCAGAATTATAATTATAACCTTAATATAAAAAGGTCCTTTCAACCTTCCTTTCTACTATCTTCTTGTTCTTTTTTTTTATCCTTTTTTAACCCTCTCATATTTTATACTTTCTTCCTTCCTTTCTTTACATTTCTCTTTTGGTGCCAATGATGGTCAGGCGTGTGTGTCTATGATTAAACACATGAAGATGAGTTTAATGTACAGTGATAGAAAACTCTTAAATGTGAGTATGATGAGGTCTATGATAGTGGCTCACCATCCCGAACCATAAACCGGTACCAGGCCTGGTAGAAACAACATGATTTGGTGAAAATGGCTGAATAAAAACTATATAATTTGATATTATTGGATAATTTTCCTTTAACTACCTTAAATCACATCTCTCACAATGTTTCCCATCCTGCTTCTTTACTACATCATGTCTAATGAAAGCAAAACTACCTACAAAATAATCTTTAGAAATGTTTAGTGGCTCTTTGATTCTTTTTATTACTACATTTTTATTATTTTTATTACATTTCTACACTTATTATAAACTGTCATTGACATCCATTGCATATGATTCACATTATTTGCATACATTATTTTAAATCAAGTCACTTTGTGTCTCATTGTAGTTGGAAAGCAGGAGCTGAACTTTGGTTAGCGTGTTTCTGTTGAGCAGTCATGCCAATAAAGTTATATGAGAAAGAAAGCAACAGACAGACAAAGGGAGGCAGACGGAGAGAGAGAGAGAGAGAGAGAGAGGGCAGCGGTCCAGCGGAGACAGCTGTGAGGCTGCAAGCCAGCAGGAAAACGTTAAGAAACACTCGAGAGATCGCTGTCGTCTTTCCTCATCTCTACTACTCTCTTAACTTTAACGTTTGTGGAGAAATCCACTGAATGATTATTCTGCATGGCACTATGAAGGAGCCTTTACTTAATGATGGGCGGCAGCTCTGACAGTCACAGTGTCACAACACGTCAGTCTGTTAACAATAAACCGGAGAGCAAACACTGACACCGAAGGTTGTAGCTGTAGCCTCGTCCAGGGAGGTGCAGTCTTCTAGCCATGTGGGACTTTTTATGTGGTTTTGATTGTTGACAGGAATCATGTCCCAATAAAAGCACTGGCACGTCATGTATTGGAATTATAGCAGATATCCAAGAGTAATTCAAATAATCAAAAATAATGTCTGTAACAGATAGTAGAAGGCACTTTGAAAGCTGAGAGATTTTAATTCTCAAATTGAAAACAGATATCGGTAGAAAGCACTTGGCCGTTCTTGCAATCCCTCCATCAATCCTCCCTTCTGGATCCTTCCTCCGCTCTATATTTTTTTGCTTTGCTTCACATCCTTTTTGATTTTCTCTTTCCATCTGTCGGCTCTCTGGTGTATTTTAGTTAAAGTGTATTAATTTTGACAAAAAAAAATAACCTTCTATAGTACAACGTTGGCTTAACTGAAGCAGACAGAAAGCCTTTTGTTGCTGTAAAGAACTCATCTCAATCTGTTTATGGCTCCCTGCTCAGAAGATAAAACACAGAACCTTTATTCTAATATATTTAAGCGCCGTTCTGGAGGTCCAACCACATCTGGATAATAATAGTCAGTAACTATGACAAATTCATCCTTTTATATAATATTTCTAGCACTGTTACATTAGCATCACCATATATAAACATAGATAAAGCTTTAATCATAATCTCCACATTTAAAACATCACTTTTTCTGCCATAAATGGTGGCGCTCCCACATACTTTCTTGTTTACTGTTGTGTGTTTCTATTTATGACGTTTTAGTCGATACAACCTACATCAGGGAGACATGCCGGCTGTGTCTGGGATTTTATACAGTAAAGCTTATACCAACATGTTGTGTATTCATTACGACAAAATGATTGCTATGATGTAATCCTCCAAAACTGTTGTGTTTTTAAATGACTGCTAACCGACAATTTCATTGAAGCATCTCAAACAAATGAAACAATACATAAGCTGCTGAGTAAGATTTTTATTTCCCACTTTGTTTTGACTTTGCTGCAGTTTGGGAAGGACATTTTTATTTTTATTTTGGGAACTTCAGTAAGTTATTTAAACCATGTATGAGCACTGTAGTGTACATAGTGCACAACAGTGTATCTGCAAACTGCTTCTTTTTTATGAAATAAGAAAAAAAAGCCTTATTTTTATGTTAATGACAGTTAGAGCTGCAACAATAAGTCCATGAATCAATCAGTTGATTGATTTTTAAGGAAAAAACTATTATTAATTAAATATTATAAAATATTTTCTTGCAGCTTCTCAAACATGAAGACTTGAACATAGAGTAAACCTAATATCTTTGGGTTTTAGATTTGATTTGACAAAACAAGGCAACTGGAGACTTGTGACTGATTATTTCTAGACATTTTACAGACTAAACAATAAAACATAATTGTTAGTTGCAGCCCTAATGACAAACATTCTTAAATAAATTGCTTTTGGGTTTTTATTAGCCTAAATCTGAACTGTGAAAGCCTAGAAAACACCAGATATGGACATACAACATATTCACATTATATTAACAATATATGGTCTGTCTTATATATCAAACTACACATGTGTATATATACACACGTTTATTATATGACCCATTTATCCTGCAGCACATGTTTATGTACTACAATGTATTTTATAGCCTGGTCATTTTTGTTTTAATGCATGCAGCAGAGTTACTCCAGTTCTTCCATCATGTTCTGCCAAAAGCAGCTTCCTGCGCAGCCAGCCATGTGGCATCAGGCCACTGCACAGAATGATTTGTTTTTGTGTGTTTTATTCCCTTATTTTCAAAATGTTTGCTTGTGTCAGGTGCACTGACACATGGAGAGTTTTGTGGTGCTACCCTGTACTTTAATCCAGGTTGAACACAGTTGAGCTGCACTGACTGTGCTCAGTCTTCTGATTCCCAGTTAGCTGCCAAATGCTAAGAGTTCAGGGTTTGAGCCCTAATGAGTTGAGAATGATTTAACACATAGAGACTAATGAAGCTAAAACCTACAAAGGAAAACACTGTTTCTGCTGCGTGATAGTGTATGTCCAGAGAAACAGGGTGAACATTTCATGTCCTTTTTAAAACTATTTAAGCAGTTTGACCCCCACTTCCAATCTTTATTCTTACACACCTGATCCAGTTAAGGTCTACACACAGGTTGGTGCAAAGCTTTCTACTTCTCAGCCAATCAATATTAAGTCCTTAACTGGATCAGGTGTGCAGGAGTAGAGTAGAACAAAAAGCTTATAGGACAAGAAGAACCTGAAATATCTCTTTATAGTCAGGCTTATCTTTGGAGTCGTGGTTTACCTGAGGTGTAGGGCAGGAAGCAGCTCGGGTTGAACTCCAGTTTCTTCATGAAGCGGATCTGGCTGTTGTCACGGAGGCAGTAAAGGTTCCTCTCACCCAGGACGAAGATAGAGGAGGAGGAGTACGAGAAGGAGGGAGCAGAGAGGTCGAGAGCCTGTTCTCCAAGAACCAAAGTCCAGTCAGGCTGAAGGAGAACACACACACACACACATATTTATTTATTGCATCACGACCAAACAGGAATAATATTTCCGTTAAGTGCATATTTATATATCATCATATCATATAAGTGCATATCTGAGACTCATATGGCTGGTTGGCTCTTTCTACATGAGAACATGTTAACGACCTCCTACAGGCCCGATTCAGACTGAAGTGGTCATGTCTGTGTGTGTTCGGGACTCACCATCAGCCTCTTGCCTCCTGTCTTGAGGGGCAGGTCGGGATCCTGTCGACTCTCTGCTTCTGTAGCCACAGCCAGAGTCTCATACCTGACAGTCACAGACACAAATAGCTGCTTACACAAACTAAATGGAGCCGATTGTTGTCGACTGTTTCATACACGAATGGTGTAAATCATTTTCCCATAAGTTTCCCAGTTTTTTTTCCTCAAATTGACAATTTTGGGTTTTTTAAAAGGTCAGTTAAAGTTACAGGTGAGCAAAGAAACAAAGCGTTGCTTCTGTTCTCTGTACTGGAGGAGCTGGCAGGGAAATGCCTTGCTCAGGGACACTCTGCACTGTGCAGGACGCATTTCTAATAAAAATGTTCTCATCAGATTTTCCCCAGCCAGTTTGAAAACTCAAATTAGAGGCTCTCTGGTTACAAATGTGCTTCTTTAACCACCAGCCCAAGGCCAAAACAATGCAGGCTATTTTCCTGAGGGAAATTCAGTCTGTAGAACATGTTCATCATTAACAAAATCCACAGCTCGCGTTATATTGTCCTCCTTTACAGCTTCTGTCAGGTCAGTCAACCCATCTATCACTCTATCAGTGAGCTGATTTTATCCTCAAAGTGGTCACACTGATCTGTGGTCAGTTGATTTTGGCATCTTCAGTATAATATCAGGAGTTTTCCAGTAAGAAGTTGGCAGTCGCAGCAGCCTGGCGGGAATCTGTCCTTCGCCTCAAACACCTGGATGAAACAGACAGCTCCCACCTGACCCAGCCCGACTCCGAACCGCAAACCAAACACTAAATAACTACCGATTTATCCACTCACAGTTTTCTCACTCAATATTGCATATTTGGGCCACAAACCTGCTGTGAATCAATGCTGGCAGGTCTGTAATAGGCTAAAACTAAGAGCTATAATCCAATATGGCTGCCGGGCTGCGTGCCTCATTATAGATTTATACCAGCCGCTTTAACATCATGGCGGGGATTTCTCTGTAGTGGTTTATCTAACACCTAGTTGATGTGGGAAAACTAAAACCCTTTATATACACACTCATAGTTTACACTTTGTACTATATACTAATTCTGCAGTTAGTATATAAGAAATCAATGTTTTATATTAACAAAATATGCATTGACATTAATCAAACTGCACATGTGAAATGCTAAATAAACACCACAAAGGCAAACGTTGTTGCAAATGACAGAAACACCTCAACAACCAAAGGCTGCACTGACATGAAATTAATTATATAATATTATAATAATGAATTATGACAACAGGTCAAAATGTGTCCGCTTTGATTTAGGACCAAAAACCTGCAAAAATAATAAATTAATATATTATATCAGAGTTTGTCAGGAATTTTTGATGGTATTTCTGCTGTCACTGGTGTTTCAACAGCTCATCAATTTAACAATACGAGGACAGGAGTTATTACAATATAAGTATTAAACATAAAAACATATCAAGATGCCATCACTCTATTCAGTCTTCTATCTATCTATCATTTGACCTAAAGCTTTAAGGCCTGAGAATACCCTAAAAAACATGAAGAGCTGTGTCCTCAACTGGGAGCAAGTGACCAGTTTTATATCCGAATAAAGTCCATTATCATATCCTGAAAGTGATGCTATTTCCTCATAACACTATGTATAAAAACAGCAATATTTTTGCAATACACAAGATTTATAGTTTTGAACTCATCCGTACCGGAACAGCATCCACTGAGCTTCTATAGGAAACAGCGAACAGACTAACAAGCTGCTTTATGGACGTCTGCCAGTAAAGAAACCTTTTCAACACACCGTGACCATTTCCTGAGGAAGAAAATGGACTAAAAAATATATGAAACATGTCAGGGTTTTTTTAAGCTTTTACAGTAAATGGATCAACAGGCTGACCGCTGCTTGAGTGACTGTATTAAATTCAGTCTAATAATACTAAAATAACATCATGAAATAACTATATTCTTTCTATTCCACGTTTCACTTAGTTGTTTTACTAATGGTAGGATATGAGGAAGCATGAATGAATTAAAACTGCACGTGTGTGTGTGTGTGTGTATGTGTGTGTGTGTGTGTGTTCAGTTCCATCCATCAACAGCTGGATGTTGAATTAACTGTTATGAAAGAGGGTAAAACTCACACAAAGCTCTGTGTGTACAAGAGAAAAACTGAAAAACCACAGAAATCCGATTGTTCACCTGCATGACTAACATATGAGGAGGGAGAGCGACACACACACACACACACACACACACACACACACACACACACAGACACACACACACACAGATTATTATTTTTATGTTTGCCATTTAAAAGTGTTTGAGGTGAACGTGGTATGCTCTCACACACGTAGACACAGTTTTGGGAAGGCCTTACTGTGTGTGTGTGTGTGTGTGTGTGTGTGTGTGTGTGTAGGCGGTATCAGTCATCATGCAGAGTTTAGGACACTGAGTTTGAGGAAACAGTCTTCTCATTTATATGAAAGAGGATCCCTCTGAAAAACTCCACAAACAAACACGCTCATTTACCTTCAACGTATACATCATAAAAACATATACATACACGCTGGATACACACACAAATTATACAAACACACAGTACATGCATATACTCTCCCTGTGTCATAGATAAACACAAACTTAAATCTCAAAAGTGATGCCAACACACACACACACACACACACACACACACACACACACAGACATGCAGCAACCAAATCAAGCCCTCATTCATCAGGGCAGGAGAAGGTCCAGCAGGCTAAATAAACCGAGCCAAGCAGAACAGTTTGACCAGTCATCTGATATTAAATGTATAACAGTCAGTGAAGCCCTGACCCCGTCACCTGATCAGTGGTTGTATGAAGACGTGAATCTGCACGGCTTCATACCACTATGTCATAATTTGGGCGAACTGACCCTTCAGAGTGTTTTAATATGAAGGGATTTTGCACAACCCAGCAGTAATCAAGCTCCAGTGCACGGTACTGTGGCAAATATAAACACATGTGATATTAGAGCATAGGCTGGAGAAACATCTCAAAAATAAATATATCACTGTATCACTGATGAATCTGTGTAGAAATTTCTCTATTAATTTAATTTATTTCTTATGTAACTTTAACCAGAAGGATAAAGACAACGGGGCTGCTGCCATATTTGGATTTTCTATGTTTCTGCTGCATGTTTACATCTATTCAATATGTTTTCATGCTTTTTTAACATTTACCAGACAAACTTATTGTATTTAGAGTACAAAGTAAACATAAAGGTGCCATAAGAAACAAATTTAAAAGTAATTTATTTGAACCACAGCCGTTATGTTAGCGGTTTATACACTGCACACTGTCATGGAAATAAACTTGTTGCTCTTTCTTTGTGTCTGCTTTTTGTAATCCATCACATTACAGGAGTGTATTTATGTGTGTGTGTGTGTGTGTCCAGGCAGAGTGATGAGGTCAGTATTTCCATGGTGATATCTAGTCTGGAGAATCTCTTGATACTGGTGGGGGGCATCGAGATAACAAACAGCTGGAAGAGAAAAGTACACACAGTACACCCACACAGTCTGTTAGACTTCGAAAAGCTCTCCGTGCCTCGGCCAGAGGGAAACGGGAAGTGTGCATGTGCTTACATTAAAGTGAGGTACTTTCCAATCAAACTGCGTGTGTGTGTGTGTGTGTATTTTGGTCCATCCAGCGAGCTCCACGGTGAGAGTGAGAGCAGATGTCTGTGAGATGGTGAAGGTTTAGTCAGCGCTGCTCACTAACCATCCGCAGCTGATACTGAAGACAGCGGATGACACCAGATAACCTCAAATAATTTCATGTCTGCTGCAGGCCTGCGGACGAGCCCTCGCAGAGTGGTGTGTATTCATTTTGTGAACCAATGTTTTGGTGACTCATCGCTTTAAAAGCAATACGTGATAAGATTCCCTTTTTTTTCCTTTCAGCGATCATTCATCAAAAGTGCGTCAATATTTTCTCATTCTGGAAGAAAAGCGCCGTATTTTCTGGCATTTGCGCTGGTTTACATGAACAGTCGGGTGGGGACGGTTATTAATTACAAATGTATGTCCGCATAAAGGCCTACTTCAAGGTTTCATTAGTGCGTAACAAACCAAAATAAAGTAATTATTTAAAGAAGGGATCGGATAAAATTCAGCCTGATTCATTTTTGTTCAAGTGCTTTTGATAAAATATGTAATGTGCTATTTTGAAACCTCTCCCTTTTCTCCATCTATCCTGTATTGTATAAGGACAATAAAACACTTTATTGGTAAAGTGAAAGAACCTACCTGTAGCTCTCCAGCTGGCGTGCAGAGGACACAGTGAGGAAGCTGTCTGTTCTGGAGTTGTAGATCAGCGGGCCAGGCAGCAGGAAACCAGGGAGGAACCTGCCGAAGGAGTAGCTGTCCTGCTCAAAGAACATCAGCATACCGTCCATAGACTGGATACACAGGGAGTGATGACCTGATGAAGAGCAGATAGCATGAGCTGTTGTTTTTCTGTACTTCAGGCTCTTTGCTTCAGCCTAATGCCTAATGGATAGTTTATTATTGAAAAGTCTCATCTTTAATTTGAGTATTAAAACACAGTTCAAACACCATTGGAGAGATAAACATGAAGTCAAACTAAATATTTTTTTAATATTTATATCCTTATCTCTATATTATATCTTTGTGCTGTTGCAACTTTTACATGACTCGTAAGATCTCCGTCACACCGACATGTTAAATTGCCACGACGATGTAATGCGACCTGGACAACCTGTCTAAACAAACCATCACACAAACAGTTCAAATGTGTCTACAAGCAGAATGACTGTTGGCTAGAAAGTTACACACTGTGCTTTCTAAATACGTCTCTGACTGCTCAGCACAAACACCGGCGATCCTGAACGACATCCGAGGCTTCTGTTTCATTTCAGCAGTGATGTCGTGTTGTGCTGCGAGGTGTGTTTCTCCCTCTGGCTGAATCTGATATCTCCATTAACACCTCCACACACACACACACACACACACACACACCTGGCTCTGGGTATGAATGTGTACAAGAGTGTGTGTGTGTTTGTTAGGGCTTACTATGTCCTACATCAGGCCTTTCCTAACACACACAAATACACACTCTGCCATAAAGCTGTGGGACTGTATGACCAGAGAACTATAATTAGGCCTCAACGCGCTATTAAAACTCACACTGCCATCAAGTAGAGGTCAGAGAGACAGCCACCTACAGCGCAACACTCACACACACACATACACACACACACACACACACACCATCTATCACCACGGATTTAGACAGAAAAGCTGCACACTCCTGTTCTGTGTAAACACGTGTGTGTGTGTGTGTGTGTGCGTGTGTGTGTGAGTGATGAGCGATAACACAGTGAAGGACAACATCTCTCACACCGCAGATACACCCTGTGAGTGCAACAGCAAATGTTGCAGCATCTAAGCGTACCTGCATATGGCTGGATTTACACTCATGCATGAGTGTGTATTTATATCTGAGTGTGTGTTTGTGAGTGTGTGTGTGTGTCTATTGTACCAGGTAGGTTTGTTTAAAAAAAGGAAAAGGAGACATGAGTGCGTTTGTTATTGTGAAAATACACAAGTTACAGCGAATTGTAATTACAATCATGATCCTGGTGATGTTATAATTTCCCCTAATAATTATACCACGTCTTTGTTATCAGGAAATAAAGTCCCTTTATACATAAAAAAAATCATAGTGAAGCATGTCAGTTTTGAACAGAAAATCAGAAATGGCCACAAAGGCCTGCGGTGTGAAACAAAAACACACTACGGACAAATCAGGAGTCTAAAAGCAGCTGGAGGAAGCAACCATCTGCCCAAACAAACACTTTGTCGGTTGTGCGGTGATCGTTTCCCACCCTGAAGAGCAGAGCAAGGCTCAAAACAACACACACCCAGACCGCCTGACACTGCGCTCTGTCATCAATAATAGGAAAAGTCCTACGTACTGAAAAAGGAGAGCCAGGCCGTGCCATAATAGCAGCTAGTGCATGTGTAATTTTACACGCCCACGCCCAGGTATAACGTGTCAAAGAGGCCAGTATGAGAGCGCCGGCGCTCAGACACAGCAGAGGAAACAGGCCTGTATTAGTGTCATTAATAAGACATGTTGAACAAGCACATGGAGCAGCCAACAAAGCACAGAGGCTGGCCGCACACCGCAGTGGGCAGAGCCGCGTCTGTGAGTGCGTGTGAGAAAGTACATGTGAAGGTGTAGGCGAGTGCACCACGGAGTGTGTGTGTGTGCCAATTTATTTTTCGCATGAGTATATATATAAATATATGTGTGCATATGTGGCTGACTGACCAAAGTTCGACAAGGCCAGTCCCTGCTCTGTGAACATATGTGTGTGTGTGTGTGTGTGTGTGTGTGTGTGTGGCCTGAATGTGACCCAAACCCAAAGGCAGCCCAGCTATTAGAGCAGTATTAGTACAGAGCTGCTATTACAGCGCCTACAGCACCGCTAAATGGCTTCCATTATAGACCTACACACACACACACACACACACACACACACACACACACACACACACACACACACACACACACACACACACACACACACACACACACACACACACACACACACACACACACACACACACACACACACACACACACACACACACACACACACTTCTTTGTGGATATATGTTTCTATGATTGTACATGGATGTGTGCTCATGCATGTGTCTGCAAATCATTAAAAATGTGTGTGTGTGTGTGTGTGTGTGTGTGTGTGTGTGTGATCCAGCTGATCAGCCGTGAGATCAGCTCTTTTTATTTTTCGAGGAAAGCTCCATCAGCGAGCAGCTTCTCCAACTCAAACACTCTCAGATTAACAACTCATCTGACCGGGATAAAAATATCCTCCTCTTGTATGCATGTGGTCAAACAGGACGTATCTGAAACAGTTCTGACTCAAGGAACGAGCGACTTCTGCAACTCAGGATTTGAATCTAAACATCTGTAGCAGTAGACAAACAAGACAATATGGATCAAAGGTATATAATAAAACATACGTAGCCAAATTAGACATAAGGGTGGTTAGGCTTGCAAAAATGAAAATAAATGAAACTAATTGGTAAAATATGAGAAGGATTTGAAGGGTCGAGACATTATGTCCCGTCATATTCTACAATTTAAATCTGTAAATAACATTTGCTTTCATTTCTTTTGCTTTGTGCTCGACTACGTTTTTATCATCTTGCCTACTTTGTTTGGTCTGGTCATCTGGAGCAACAAGGATATTCTTCATATCCGAACAAATATCTCGTTTTATCAGAGACTATTACTAATATTTGAGAGAGGAGGGTTAAAGTGGTGACGTGGTTTTCCTTGAGGTAGGTATAAACTGCCCCATCATGCTGAAGTGTCCTTGTGCAAGACAGAATCTGTGAGAGCGTAACGTCCCTGTTGAGAGGTGGGTAAAAATGGGAATTTCCCTACAAGAAGCAATACAGGATCCCATTCATTCAATTTTAGTAATTAGATGGTACTTCAGGTCTCGGGATTGTTAAACTCCAAGGCTTGTAGTACCATCTAGTGGTTAAAACGGGAGCAGGAGGAGAGAGGATCAATTAAAGAAGACAGGAGAGTGTAATTACATTTGTGAGTGTGCACGTGTGTGAGCTGCATTTGTATACGTTTATAGCCCACATGACATTTTCAAAGCTTGTTATTGTAAAGTGTGGCGCTACAAAAAAAAAAAAAAAAAAGCACATGGAAACACACACATTGGTAAGAAGTTCACGGTACGGACCGAGGTATTGGTTTAATGAGCCTACACTGTTCTTTCTATCAATCAAACACACACACACACCACTATATAAACAGGGAGTGATCATGCCAGGCCACAGTCTGGCACTTTCTCTCCTCTCACACACACACCTTGACAATACAGTCTTTATTTGGGGTTGCCATTTTCTCTGCTTTAAAGGGGGTTCCCCGTGTGTGTGTGTGTGTGTGTGTGTGTATGTGTGTGTTTCTTGGATGCTGACTCGTCGAGGGCTTTCCCCTACTTGGTTTTTCCAAAAGCCCAACTGACTGGAGGGAGAGCAGCAATGTGACCTCTCTGTCTCTCTCTTTCTCTTTCCATCCTCCGCTCCTCTCAGAGACTTTTATAGTTTTATGTATTTGTCCAGTGATGCCAATTACCACTTTTGCCAGGACACATGCACAGATGTTCATGCACACCCACACACACACACACACACACATTTACATACTCTCTCTCTAACCTTAACAGCCTAACCGCAAACCAGTGAGTTAGGATACAATCCGAGTTCATAAACTAGCATAATTCTCAATATCATCTATAACACGCAGCCGGATTAAAGCATTTAAAATGTCAGTCATACCTGTGACTCCTCCGAAGGTGCCGTACGTCATATTGCAGGCCGTCCTCTGCAGATTGTGTTCATAAACCAACTTCAGCTGGTACTGATCACCGTGCTCCACATTCCCTGCAGTGCCTGAACACACACGACGTGTCTACATGATGCTACATGATATGTGATTTTAATGTTTTAATGTGTGATTAAAAGTGGAAGGAGACGCAGAGAATGTGTGTTTTACCTGAAACAGAGTAGACTGAAAGCTTCCTGGGGTGAAGAACAGCCAGGTGAAGAAGCTCTGAACACCTGAAAAGAGAACATAAGACACTCAACAGTGAAACGGATGGTCAATAACAGGATAACCGACAGTGCTGGAACATGCTCACTTTAAGTCTGTCTCAGCCCCGATTTCTAAATGACATTTTCTGTACATTATGTTGGATAGAAACAGAACCGACTAGCTGTCAGATGGATCAACAGCTTTTAACAACAAGCTACAGAGCTGCAACCCCGGAGGTAGCGAAGATTACACTTCAGCAATGCTTCCTCCCCCTGTGGTTCAACCTGAATGCATACTTCTAAAATAATTACTGTAACAGCTGGTGGATTTTTTTACACTTGTTATGGTTGAGGTTTAGATGAATGGTCTCAGTGATGCTGATCCTACATTTTCACTTATTTACTTCACCACAAACCCGCTGAGAAGGAATCTGTCCACGTTTTGGACCCAGAACAGATGCTGTCTTACTAACTTTAAACCACTCTTGTAATGTATGTTGAGAGAACAACAACAAGGGAGGAGAAAACTGCATTTTTCTTTCTTTCTTGGAAAACCGCATTGAAGTCAGTGCTGAAACAAAAACCTTTCACCATCAGCCCACCTCGGCCTGCCCTGACGATATTTACAACGTGCTTCCATGTCGAGGCCCACCGGTCTCTGAACAATGCTGTGCTAGAAACCGCAGGTAACTAAACACAACGTCTTCCAAACTGACTCATTTAATTGGATGCTGCTCCCAGTGTGATGATGTGGAACGTCTTTGAGGTTTTTTCCCAGAAACCTAGCTTTCCTGTGCACCCACAGTAAGGCAATGGGCGATATAGCGTGTTTGGTCCATAAGATATCAGGTGAAAAATGGTGAAAAATGTTAATGATGATTTCCAAAAGCTCAAGGCGACGTCCTCAAATGTCGACGAATCGTTGCAGCTGTAATTTCATGAACGTTTCCTAAAGCAAGGCTATGGAATATTTCTGAATGGCCAACCATTGCAATAACTGGAAAATAAAGATTTCCCCTCCATAACAGAAGATGTTCTTAAGTCTGTTGCTTTTATGCGACTCCAAGCAAAACAATGAAAATGTCACCTCGAAAGTCATGAGGTGCTTTTGTCTTGTTTCACTTTTGACATACTAGTAATGTAGTAATAGTAGTTACAGTAGTACATATTTATTTATTTATTAAATATGTTAGAAAAATGTATTATTCATAAAGGGTTATATAGTCTTGATTTTTCTCTGTCTTTAAGGCTCAAGCGGTGTGTTTTTAAAAAAGGGCACAAGGTTTCCTCTCCTGCTAAGATAAATATAATACATACATATCACCACCATCCTGTCATCCCTCTTAATCATCGTGACTCCAAAACAAGTCATTTGCACATTTCACCTGACCTTGACCAGTCGAAGGTCAGCTTTCCAGATCCAGTTATGCAGTGCAATAACAAAACAGGATGGGGCTCTTGGGTTCCAACAGCTATGCTAGCAACTCAGCGGTTAGCCTCGCATTATAAGCACAACTATGTTTGGGCCGCTGGGTGGCTGATGGATTGCAGTAAATCATGAACACGAGGGGAGAAATCCTGACATGGTGGTTTGGGGTTAGCAAGTGTGGAGGAAGAAAAAGAAAAAAGAAACGTTAATGTGGTGGTAACTAACATCAGGGACGGGTTTTCTATGAATGAAAAAGCTGTGTGATGAGTTATGAATGGGTGTTTCTGCCTGGAAGTTTAGAGTAAGGCTATATTATAAGCTTTACTTTGAATGCTTATAATTCACAGAAGGTCATGACGGCGTTAAAGAAAGACCTGTGATTCATTCTCACCACACGTATGTAACACCAACAGAGGAGATGTGGCTGCCAGGGTGCTCAGAGTAGCCCTAAAATGTATATGAAAAGACTTGATGAATCTGACCAAAAACATCTGTAAAACTAAAATAAACTTTAGATTTTCTTCAGGGCATCACAAAAGAGAATCTGTTATCTGTCCTAAGACAATAAAGTCTGCAGATCTGCATTTGTGAGACTGATTTAAGGTTGTTTCCTGGTAGATGGACATCAGGCTAATGCTAATTTGACCTACAAAACACTAACACAGGTTAAAGGCGAGAGGAAGGGAGAGATTAGCGATACAATAAATGATCCTGGTGTTAGAGGATGGATCTGTGGTGACTCGAGTCTTTTTCACAGCAGACATTTTGAAGAACAGGTGTTACTAACAACATTAATGACAACATGACAGCGTCTGACAATGTCAAAGAGAATTTAAAAAGACATTAAACATCTACTACACAGCAGAATATATCTGTTTAAACATGAGGTGGCATCGGCTCAGGTTTGTGAAGTCTACTTACGAGACAAACTTTCCCACTTCCACCTGGATGACAGCGTGTTGAAGCTGGACCTCCAGAAGCTGGGCCTCAGCCGACCCTGGGACTGCCTCATCGGATTTATTGGTATGAGGGAAGAAGATCCGCAGCATCCCCATGTAGCTGCCCACCACCACCTTGTCTGCAGTGATATAATCACAGAGCAGCATAAATACAGATGTTATATACGTCAGGAGAGAACATGCAGCTTAATTTTCTCTGTGGCTGGTAAGTTTCAATTCACTTTACATATAAAACCTTGGCTTGTCAAATAATGAGTAAGTGGTCGGTGGATTTTCAGTTTTAAGAGGTGGATGCATTCTGATAAAAACAAAAGAAGTACAAAAAAACCAAAAAACAACAGTAATGACATCCACTTCCTGTATCTGCATGGTTCACTGACCATGTCCGGTGCCGCTGTTGTCCACGTCTCCGACACAGAGGCATCCCTGGTCAAACTCCTCCCCCTCGCCAAGCGTAGCCGACCACCAATCACGGGCCTTGAACAGAGACATCCTGCCTCTGATTGGACAGAGAGAAAAACACAGAAACATTAAAAACTTCTGCTATGAACTTGACATTCAGTACATATGGTCAGATGGTGTTTTTTAATTTGTGTTGTCACTGTTAATTAAATATTCCTAGATGAATATGCAGATTTGTAATGAATTCAATAAATACATAAAGTTTAGACTAGAGCTGCTATAAATAAAAAAATAATCACTACTATTTTGTTAACCAATTTGTCATTTTTAATTTCAATTTTTAAGCTTCATAAATGTGTTTCTTGTACATTTTAAGTTGCACCCTGCATCTTTTTTGACCTAAAAACGTATTGATAATGAATATAATTGCTAGTTTCAGCCCTACTTTTGACACACAGTATCATGGCATGTTCACTGAGCTGTTCCCGTCAGGTAGTTTGACTATTAGGTGGCTTTCTCAAGTGAGTAATGAAGATGGGACAAGAACCTTTCATTCACTTTCCTTCTGTTTCCTCAGTTTGACCAGAAAGGTGCATCTCAAGCCGTTAACATGGTGACAGCTTGACCTGTCCATTGTGATCCCTGTCTGCTCACACCATACTGACATCTGCAGCCAACAGCATAGTAGAGAGCCAGTCACATGACCCCTGAGGCTTGTGAGTGAGGAGGGGGGGTTGATGGATGAAGCAGCTTTACTTCTTGCTAAGTGCTGAGCAGGTGGAATGAGCAGCTAATCCAGTATCCCTCCTGTCTACAGTACACAGGCCTGAGCGGCTGATAGCAGCATATTACACCCACTAACAAGATATTTCCTAAAAAATATTAAAAGCCTGGAAAGTATGGAGATTACCTATAAGTGTTTAATATATATTAAACCTCAAAATTATTACAATTTAAAATGTATTTTAAAAGACATTTTCTGCATTCACGAGAACAATAAGGTGTTTGCTTTTCTTCTGATAAGACAGTAATGTTAGTTGCAGCACTACATGCAGTCGTATTATTTTCTTTAAAGGGACACAAACATTATTTCTAACAGGTTAAGTGACCGTAAGTATCATCCTGTGACTGTCTGCTTGTCATGCATCATATCCACTTTAATTAGCTGTGAATCCCAAAAGCTTTCTGCAAGGATAAAACTGGAAGAAAATACAAATAACCTAAAGTCAGAACATCTCTGTTGGTTGCTGATCTCTTCATCTGACCATCACCTTGATAATAAACACAGCTGTACAGTGAGAAAGGACAGTGTCCTTCTGTCCCATCGTCCCTACTGAAGTGTCCTTTAGAAAGACACACAATCCCAAAAGGTTTTCCCCACAATTAAAAAGTGAGCAGTTAGCAGCTGTTTGTGTACATGGTGTGACAGACCTTCCTGTCATATCCACATATTTCAAAACAAATCAACATCAACAAATACAAATACATGTTTTTAATAGCACACGACCAGACACCTGTGAGTTTATTGTGGGTTTATCGGTTTCAAACGAAGACATCCTCCACAGGTAAGTTAGCTCGCAGCTAAACGGCAAGCAGGCTGAATTAACTTTAGCTTAGCCGGCTAATTAGCTAGCTGTCCAAGTTACCTGGATACAAGCTAGTAGGTCAACAACAGAGTCGCAGCTATTTTCACATCTTCTCCAATGACGACAAAACATTTAGTTGTGTTCACGAGTCTTTCTTACCTTTGAGTGCACGAGCCAGTCCGTAAAATCCGACGGTTTGTTTCTCCTGCTTCACACAAACATCACATTTCTCTGCTTCTTGCTTGCTGCCATCGTCCTGTTGTCATGGCACTGACGCTCAACGGAGAAGCCGGGCGGCAGTGCGCAGGACCGGAAGTACAAGGGCTGACGGGAAATGGTGTTTTTTGGACTACAGACTGGTTTTATGCTCTATTTAACTGGCTTGACAGTGGTAAAACAAGGATTCAGGTATTTTACTTAGAAATACTGTCTAAAAATACTCCATTACAAGTAAAAGGATAAAATACATAAAAATCCTACTTAAATAGTATTCTGAGCTTGATGTAGGTAAAGTACTGCAGTATAAGTAGTAACTGATATATAATTATATGTGACATCATTATATCATTAATACTGAAGCATCAGTGTTAGAGCAGCATGTTACTGTTGTAGCTGCTGGAGGTGGAGCTGGTTTCAACTACTTTATATACAGTTAGCTAGTTTAGTCCAGTGGTTCCCAACCTAGGGGTCGGGGCCCTCCAAAGGGTCACCAGATAAATCTGAGGGGTCGTGAGATGATTAATGGGAGAGGAAAGAAGAAGAAACAAAGTTCTGATACACAAATCTGTTTTCAGCTTTTGGATTTTTATTCAAATCTTTGATTTCTGCTGAAATATTGGATCATTTGAACATTTATTGAAATGAAACCATGTGAGAAGTTTAGAGGTAAAAATCACTATTTGGTGGAGCTGTTAACAACTCATAGACATCTGAAATGTGACCCGACTACACACTGCTTTTAGTAAGACGTCAACAGACTAAAAGGTTGAAACCACTGGTTTCATCTTTAACAATGTGTTGGATTTTAAAAGCTTCTTATATTATCCATTGAGTCAAATCTGCATCTGAACAGTAACTAAAGCTGTCAGATAAATGTAGTGGAGTAGAAAGTACTAGATTTACCTCTGACATGTAGAAAGTACTAGATGTACCCCTGACATGGAGTAGAGTGGATATATATATAGTATAAAGTGGCATCAGATGGAAGTATTGATGTAAAGTATAAATACCTTAATGCAGTACTTGAGTAAATGTAGTAGGATCGGTGATCTCCAGATGATATGTGTAGCTAAAGCAAACATGTCAAATTGAATATAATATGTACTGTATCATGTATGAAACAGCTCGGTCACTTATTGCTATATATTATGTATGAAGTAGTTATGTGTGCATTAAACTGCAGATGAAGAATAATCTTGTCCTGTTTCATGTATTAAACTTGAAAAGTTAAGGGCTCGTCCGGGATTTGAACCCGGGACCTCTCGCACCCTAAGCGAGAATCATACCCCTAGACCAACGAGCCACTTGCTTTCTACTTTTTGAGCCCTGACTTTCAGACTCAATGCCACGTTGCAAAGCGCTCAACTTCAGTCTTTGCTCTCAAAGCACCGTTATATATATATTTACTAGTGACTGTGATGCCGCCTGCAGGCCGTTTAATGCACTGCAGCAGAACTGCAGTCAGTGTCTCTAACCACAAAATCTGAATATAATACAATATGTCCATCATTCATATGCTAACATTAAGTTGACAATAAATGTAAATGTTAGATTTGCACAGGTGTATTTCATACTGTCAGTTACTACAATGGGGATTGTTCATTTCTACCTGCTTGTCCATTATTAATGGTGTTTATGGTGTATGCAGTGATGAGCGGTGGTCTTCCTGCATTATAATTATGTACTGAATTGTATAACAATCTAATAATTATAGTACAATATTTTAATTGTTATAATCATAATTTTCAGAAAGATGATAATGTTTAATGGTTTAAAAGGCCTGCACTTGATCATGTTGTAGTCTCTTGTACATACCTGTTTTTTATACTTCTGTAAATCTGTAATTTTTTTCTGTAAATTTTTCTGTAAATATGTAGACTGTGTTTTTCTTTCCCTCCTTCCGCTGCTGTAGCAAGTAAATTTCCCCGTTGTGGGATTAATAAAGTATTAATAATAAAGTATCTTAATAAAAGTGTCTTAGTATTTTAAATTGTGTATTTAATTTCTAGATTAGGAGGATGAAGGTTTGACTCCAACTAACAGTTAACTCTCCTGCTAGAAAGATTAACAAGTACAATATAATTTAAAAATATCTAAATTTCTCTCCATTCATACGCAGGTGAACTTATGGATGCAAAAATGTGCCATGAGGGCTCGTCCGGGATTTGAACCCGGGACCTCTCGCACCCTAAGCGAGAATCATACCCCTAGACCAACGAGCCACACTCCTCCAGGTCTAAACCAACTGTTTCTGTCCCTATAAGATGCCACGTTGGCTGGACTTATGTCTCCTGAACAGGTTTCCAGACGTCTTCTGGTCACGTGGCGCCACCTGTAGGACGTTTATGGTGCTGCAGACTTTTTCTATTTTCTGCTATTCTGTTCATTTTAACGCCAACCAAATAAAAAGTCATTTAGCAATAACAAGCCGTTTTACACCTAAAATCATATAAAATAATAATATAATAATGTTTCATCATGTTAGTCCAGACTTCTGTCTACATGTGGCTTCACAAAAATGACATTTTATTACATTTTTAATTTCACACCATCAAAGAAAAGAGAAAGCTGTCGGCTCATAAAAATACAACACAGCGACCTACTTTTTGGAAATATTTCCAAACACACAAACAATACATTATGTATTGTTTAACATACATTTCTATATAATGTCCACATATACAGTATGACATTATTCCCTGTTTTTATTGATATATATATTTTTTTTTTTCTCCTGTTTCTTTTGACATAACAATAAGAAAAGAGAACATGCAGGTGACAGCAGCACATTTAAAACATTCAACACGTTGAGACAGACAGACAGACGTTTTAGCCTTACACCTCCCAATAGTTTGATGTGTTGGAGGTAGTTTTAACCTCAGAGTGAGAATATGGTGAACGTAACCTGAAGCACAGACAGCGGTGTGTAGTTTCCTGATGTTTACTGAAACGGTGAACTAAACTATACTTTAGACATACTGTGGTTTTATAGAAGAAAACGAAGGCATCATCTGTCACTTTGGTTTTAAAGAGCTTTTTATCTTCAATAATGTTTCTACACTGTGTCAGCTATGCAGGAAAAAAAAAAAACCTTTTCAGCTGTAGAATAAAGTGCTTCTTCTTCTTCTGTGTGTTGATATGATGCCAAATGAGCTCAGTGGGGATTAAAAAAAATAAAAAATAAAAAAGCTTATGTAAACATGGCTTACATAGATCCACAAATTAAAATAAAGCCACATGCTCGTGTGCAGGCGGACACTGATTCCACACAGAATTTAAAGTGCGTTTTCTTCTAATCAGCTGAGTTACATGTTGACATTTTTTGTTCCTTGAATACTGTGTAGGTGGTCATCATACTGCAACATATTTTCATATTACATTTTTCAAGGTCCTTTTTGGTTTGAGTTAATTCCATAACTTCCATAACCTCTTAAACCTTAAAAAAAACCGAAACGCTAAATGCACGAGTTGCAGAATTACAGCAACATAACCAATAATGTGCAAACGATAAAGATGTGAGTGAGAGTTTGATTTGGAGACAAATGAGTTGAATGGACAAAAAAACACCAGAAACGGGCTGAATGCTGCCTGGACTTTTAAAACAATTCATTCAAGAGACGTAAAATGTCTTTAAAAAGGCTTTTAGAAGAGTGGGTCGGGGGTAACAGAGCCCCGCGGTTAGACCGTGTCCAGTCTGGGCCGAGTCTGAAAGGTCTGACTGAAAGGTCTGAGGCAGGAGGAGAGAAGGTGGAGTTATAGGACCTTCTGGAGGATGGCGTTGGGCACTTCCAGAGTCTCGTCCTTCACCAGGACGATGTCGTAAGAGTCCAGGTATTTGTCCAGCCGCTCCTCCACCTGCAGGGTGAGACCGGAGGGAAACCAGAGTGTCACAAATCCCACAATCTGTGTACAAACAAAGATCTGTGCATTGAGGCTGTACCTTGTCGTTGAGGAAGCCGATCTTGAGGATGTTCTCCACGTTGGGAACGCCGTCGGCCATGTTTAGGTCCCCCAGCGAGTCGCCCATCAGGATGATGTTACAGTACTCCCTCAGCTGTTTGAAGTACTCTGTATTTCGCAGGGCGCCGTCGTGTTTGTTGTACACGTGGATCAGTTCTCCTTTGAAACCCTTCAGGACTCCCTGTGAGACGGATGTGATAGAAAAGATTAGAGCCAACGGAGAGGATAAACGCGGTCACCGAATGAGTCCAAATGGAAGAAAAACGCACGTTCTCGTCGAAGTCCATAAAGTTGGAGACGACCTTGACGTTGGGGTGGTAAACTCCAGCCTGACGGATGATTTCCTCCAGGACGTCGCCCAGACCGGCCGAGTAGATGAAGACGGGGACGTTGTGCTGCTGCAGGCGGTCAAAGAACTGCTCAAAGCCATCCCTGAAAGCCCGCAGTAACACGTAGTTATCATCTGGAAGTATAAATATGCTACGATGTGCTGCTCTGCATATGACTACATTTATTATGTACAATGTCATCGCTATGACGATACCTGAGTGCAGCGTCAGACTCTCTCACCACCTCGGACAGTTTGTCTTTTTCTATTCGCTGCTCCACGAGTAGCGTGTGAGACTTAAAATACCTGCAAACACACACAAAAAAAAGGATGAAAAACATGACAGTATGTGTGTTTGCTGTATGTTTGCTGTGTGTGTGTGTGTGTGTGTGCATGTGTGTGTGTGTCTCACCACTCCACCATGAAGGGGTATTTCTCCTCCATGGTGAGATGAGGGTCGATCTCGATGGGATAATATTTATTCATCAGCTGCAGCAGCTTCTGCCTGCACTCGTCCGTCACCAGCTTGCAGTTGTCAATGATATCTGCACAGAGAAGAAGAAGAAGAAGAAGAAATATTATAATTTACACTCAGTAATACGCATCTATAGGTTATGCAGGTATTTTCATCGGTGGACTCACTGTGACACGTCGGGCAGCGTTTGCCGTTGACGGCGAACTTGCTTAACGTCATATCGAAGTCTGTGATGATCTGCAGCAGTCAGACGGATGAAGAAACCACATACGTTAAATAAAGCAGCAGACAGCAGAAGAAGCAGAAGAACGCATGTTGTTGTCTACATATATGTTACTTGTACAGTTACATGTTTGTGTTTTATTGTCTTTGTTCAGCTTTGTCAACAAGTTGCCTGTAAAACATTGAAGCAGCTGTAACTCTATGAGATGAGCTTTGCGTGCTTCACCACCACCAGGCGGCGGTGTTTCCTCAAACACGGATCAGGACTTGATCTACCTGTAGTTTGGAAGCTCCTCCCTTGATGAGGCCACAGATGATCTGCTCCACCCTCTCAGGATCCTTCATGTGGACCGTCGTCTTCTCAAATTGAGGCATCTGGAGGGAGAAACGGGTTATTAGAGGTGATATAGGCAGGTAGCGAACCTGTAGAACAATGTGTGAACCGATGGAGAGATTCCTGAGACGCTTCAGGTGTCAACGCTAAGGTATGAAGAGGAGGAGGAGATGAGGAGCAGAAGGAGGCGCGTGTGTGTGTTGAGAGGTATGAAGACATGTTCCATCTTGATTATAAACTCAGAATGTTTCTTAAAGTTTCTCTCCTCTTCGTGTTTAAAGGCTGATTACATGTTTGTTTTTGTTTTTCAGAAATCTTTCTGCCATGTTGGAACAAAGAGAAGACGCCGTCTGGATCCTGAGTGTGTCTGTGTTAAATGATCCTGTTAACTAACACTGTGGCTCCACTTACACCAAACCAACATTTCAGGATTAGCATCAGCTGAGTTTATCGCAAATCTATAATTATTTTTAATAATTTGTTTATTTTATTGATTGATGTAGAGACACAGACATCTAGGACTTTATTGATCTGTTGTAGTTGTTTGATCCGTGAACGATTTACTGTCACAGACGATTAAAAATAAATAAATAAATAAAATATATAGATAAAAAAATATATTTTTTTTCCTTTAAAAAAATATATAAAAAAGACTCAAAACAATTAATTGAGATCATTTTAATAGTGGACAAATAATCAATTAATCGACTAATTGCTGCAACACACAGACACACAGTCTTACATAATCAGCATCAGGCTCCTTGTGATCCCTACAGTAACACAACACCCAGAACACAAACTAAATATAAAACATAGTCTACTGTCTCATCCTTCCCTCAGCATGCAAACACTCAAAACAACTTCCTACCGTTCATGTCGGCCCTCAAATAAACACATAAAAACACTCGACCGCAGCCGCAGGGACATGTTACATCATATGAGGAACAGATAAATAATAAATAAATAAATAAATAAACTCTGAGCTCTCTGAATGAGAAACTGTCGGATGTTTTCGGACACATTCCCGTCTGTTTCACTAACATACTTTAACAACGTTATGACGTTAGCGTCTACTAGTAATGAAGTTCATGGATTATACTGAGGTCAAAGGTCAAAGCATCCTGATGTCAGCAGACAGTGTTATTGTTGACAGCAAGAATTTGCCTTTTTATTTTACAAGCCATATGAACCAAAAATGTCAACAGCATACTGATGTAAAACGGGTTACACACACACACACAAACACACACTAACTTACCTTCAGGTTTGTTGTCTCAGATAAAACAAAAGTGAAGAAAAGATTGTGTGTGTGACGAGGGTTTATATATCCACAGCAGCAGCCAGGCAGGGAGGGGGCGTCGCCCAAAAATAAACCCCTCCCCCCACATACTGAGGGGCTCACACACACACACACAGCTGAGCCGTGTCAACACACACACATATAAATAGACGTGGAATGGGGCCAGCAGAAGAGAAGTCATGTTTGTAATCTACCCTTGTTCCAGTAATGTGACCTTTGACCTCTTGAAAAGGAGCCTTTAAAATCAATCAGAGGGGTGGACTCGCTTCAGTATTACTATCGCTGAGCACACACATTTCAGCCCCACCCCCACCTGCGGCACACATACACACACATACCCATACCCACACACACACACGCAGTAAATAGCGTGATGCTGCATGAAAGGTCACGAGGGTCAAGGTTTGGTGTGAGCGTCAGGCTGTTTGGTCTTACAATGGTCAGTCACACATGACACACGCAGCTCATGGACATACAGCACGCACACACACACACACACACACACACACACACACACACACACACACACACACATAGCTTTACAGTATCTTACCTTTACACAAACATAAACACACAGATAGAAACTAGCAAACGCTTTCTGGTTGAGTCTGAACATGTCCGTCATTTAGTTTTAATGACACACACACACACACACACACACACACACTCAATATTCCAGCTGATCAGGTTCTTGTGTCTAAGCTCCGAGGCACAAAGTTATCAACTCCAACACAACCCTCCTCCTGTCAGATAATCCAGAGTCCCCCGACGTTGTATTTGTTTAATCAATATTATATCAATGGAAGCATCACTAAATTCATTATTGGTTCTCCGGTGGATGAGATGAAGGATGGATTTGCGTGAACACACACTCCGAGTTAACGAGAAGTTTAAAACGATTAGTCGATTGACAAAAGACTGAATCGATTTATTGAAGTTCTCTAGTTGTTGAATACCGCGTCTTACTGCGCTGACCTCACATACCACGACTCCCAGAAACTAGGTCGAGACTCTCCGGTTACACCTCACCACAACAACAGAGCTCACAGAGAGCGGCGGCTTCCTTTATCTTTCTGTTCTTCAACTTCTTCTTTAGTTTGCTCACATTTGTGCCACAAAATGTTTGTTGTTGTGGTCGCCGCCTTGTTTTGGACTGTTTCCATATCTGTGAGCACCACGAGCTGACTCTACTCTACTGTAAGAGATGCAGGGAAATTAATCAATAAATTAATTAGCTTAATGTAGCTGCTGTTAAAGTAATTGACCTGCATTTGATTATTGATCAGAGTTGATTTTGAGGCATCCAGTTTGATTATTGTCTTATGGAGCTTGTGTATAATATAATCATGAAACAAAGACGGAGATAAAGAGGAACAACACGAGGTCAGGAGGTGAAAGGTTGGTTTTTTTTCATTGACTGTCATATCCCACCTGATCTACACTGATCAAAGGTTACTGCTGTGACCCAGCCTTGGCGTACCGGGGTCAAAGGTCATCAAGGACACCAACAGGTGGCAGAGCAGCCGAGACAAATGACTGTTTTAATTTAAAAAAAAAGGGATTTAAAAAGTTAGAAACACTCAAACTGAAACAGACTTTTGCACTGAGGCCCTCCATCAGTTTCCTGTAGCCACACCCGCACTTCGGTTGTCATGGTGACAGCCATCTGTTGCTACTGATAACTTGGCGGCTGGAACAAGTGTCGGAAAGCTTCTCTTTATATGGGACTCCTTATTAATTACTGACAACAATATACCTCCTGATTGATTAGACCGATCGACCGACTATAAAGAAATGATGTCAAGTTATTTTTATTTAAACATGAGGGCTCTGAACCATAATAATATTATTAATAATAATAATAATAATGATTATATGTTTTTATATGCTAATTAAACCTTCCTCATCCTTTATTTATTCAGTTCATCGTTATTCATTATTCATCAACACGAAAAGCGTCGGCTGAACTTTCTAATTTTTATAATTTCACTGTCACATCGTGCGAGAAAAACAATAAAACAAAGCAAAAACTTCTAAAAAACACTTTCCTCCTTTTCACCGGGTGTTTGTTTGTTTGTTTGTTTTTTGTTGTTGTTGTCTGGTTGATCTTGTGTCATTCAGAAATGAAGGCTCATTGTTCTCAATACTCAGATTATATGAAGTGTTTCAAAGCATCCGGCGTCTTATTCCTGCACGTCCTCACTGAATCTGTTATTATGACATAAAATATTCTGTAGTTTATTTACAACAGTGCAGCTAAAGCCAGAACAAACAATAAATAGCTTGAACTTGTTTATACATTATGTCTTATATTAAAAAGATGACAGAGTTTAAATGCAGCTCGATTCTGCCCTCCAGTGGTCAACTGGCTGAAACACACACCAAACAGGCCAGTGTTTATGTAAAGGAATAGTTTGTCATTTTATTTGAAGATATGCGTCTTCACTTTGCTTTGATGAGCGTGAGGTGAGACTCAGGTGGATAATCTACAGGTAACTTGTGTCAGCATGAAGCTAATGTGGTTTATCTAAAGTCTAACTGTAGTTACTGACATGTACTCTACTGTAGTATTGTGTACAAATATATAAAAATAAATAAATATATTCTCATTTAATACTCAGTTTACCAACAAGTTTGTTTATTTCATCAAGAGATATGAAAAGAAGAAACATTTCTGGTAGTTCTTATTTAAATACTCTGCTGAACGGATGATTTTCTGCTTTTTTAAAATACATCAAATCATATCATAAATGATCATTTTAGGATTATGAAGGTGTTCTGCAGCTGTGACCTTTGACCTCCTCGGTACAGGATGCTGGTAATGTTCAGGAAGTGATGCTTATTGTCAGAAGTAGTTTAACGTGTGACAAACGTGTAGCAACCAGTGAGGAAAGGCGTGAAATGTCAAAGTGAATTTGTTAAATGAGCTTGTGTCCATGTGGTGTTTATAGTAACGGCCTCCTATTGGAGTTTGGTTTGGTTGGTGGTGTTTAAAACGCAGGTTTAACATCCATGAAACACGTGAATTAACATGTACTCATCCTCTTTACTGAACTACATATGTAGTCACACGGTAGATTCAGATTAAATCTGAACTATAAATTGCTTTTTAGGACAGGTGTATCTGGGCTGTAAGGAAGGTGAAGACAATGTCACAGATATGTTAAAAATGAGTCAATAATGTGCCATAAACATAAGAAAAACCATATGATGTGTTGGGTTTCTCTCTCTGATTTAACCTTTTTTAATCAATGAATCACACTTTTTAAGCCTTATGTTCATGATATTCTGCATTTTGTGTGGAATGAATCCTGTCGGACAGGTTAGAAAGGTGTCTGAGAGCAGGTGCTGCCTGATAAACAACAGACAGAGACAGAAAGCTGCAGACAGCATCACCGACACAGACAGTCAAGCTGTCCGAGCTGTGCTGCTCTTTCCTGTTGGAGAAAAGCTCACTGGTGACCTCTAAAAAGGAGCAGCTGCTGTTTTTAGGGAACATCCGCGCCTGCGTAGAGCTATGAGGAGTGAAACTACCGTCAAGTTATCGCAAACACAGCTTCAGATTGCTGGTGATGGTTTTCTAAATAAAGGCACACATTGCATCAGATCCTCAACTTTATTATTATTTATTTTGTTATTATTTTACAAAGTACATCAGTGAACTCACCAACTCATGTTATTTGTTTAGATTTTAGGTTTATATTAAACTGTTTTACTTATTTTACTTCTTGGATGATTAATTTGAACATTTTAAAGTATTTTAATTGCGTGCCTGTTGTTTTGATGTTTTTCATTGTTTATATTTGTGATTGTCTTTTATGCCGTCTACCTTGAAAAGTGCTCTACAAGTTAAATTAGTATTATTTTAATTGCAATTATGATCGCTGTGGTAATACTGTTAACACTGTGGAGGGAGGCAATAATTATTAAATTAAATCTCTTAACAGGGTTTCAGTAGTGGCCGTTAAAATTACATCTTTTTATTTCTACGTGGTATAACAAAATACGTTTGTGTTAATAATTAATAAACAACGTAACAGCATCTCGGTGACACAAGCTGCTCAGGTCGAATTACACGCATTTATTTTGAAGGGCTCAGGCTCTGTGTTTCCGGTCTTATCTGCCTCGCGTCGTCTTGACGCAGCTGCTGCTGGTTTTTTTACTCACCATCTCTATGATCCTGGTTTTCTTGCCCGCCCGCTTCTTCTTAGCGACGATGTACTGAGCCAGAACTACGCCGCCGAACAGAGCGCAGACGCTGGCACTGGCCGCGGCCCCGACCTTCACCACGGCCGTCCTGTCCATGACGGTCGGTCCGCTGTTCCTCCACCAACCAGCCCGCCGCTCGGAGGGAGAGTCCCGTCCTGTTTGTGTCAACTGCCGCTTTCTTACTGGCGCAAACACGCAGCCAAAGATCGTCTATACTGAGCGTGAATACTCACTCTCTACTAAAGACATTTTCCCGATCGCGTCCAAACCTAAATAAACGTAATAACTAGATATAAAATAAACACCAAGGCTGAAAATTAATATCAAATAATGTCAACATTGTGCCTTTACCTTAAAATGAGTGAATTAAATGAATGCTTAACATGTTACAAGGTCCCTAATTCACTTCGACAACATCTTAATTTGGTAAGTTACTTAGCAACAAGACAAAAGCTAACTAGCAAACCTGTCAGGTAAGCTAGCTAACTTTTGTCTTGTTGCTAACAGTTTAACAAAATCACTATTCACCTACAGTGTATATGCTAAAAAAGTAAAAACAACTAATTAACTAAAGTTATCAACAAGTATCAAGTTCTTCCTCCCAATGAAAAACCCCAAAAGTTGCCTTCCTCTATTACAGATTTGCATTAATGGAAATAAACTGGCCTATTCTTGTTAAAGTAAAGCACTTTTCAGTTATTTGTTTCTAATTGGGTGCAGTTTAATTTTTTTTTTTTTCATGTTATTCATACAGTCAAGGGGCATTTCCTACCAGCAGTGTCCCAAGTTTTCATTTCACTGGTTAATTTCATTCATTACAAGTAATGTGGATTCTTAAATTTAGCCACAAAAACATGGAAGTGTTTCTAGCTTTATATTAAAAACGCAAGGCATCTTTTACAATAGACGATCTTTGTCAACAGTTTTCCTCAAAAACCATCAAATTAAACAGAGAAACTTTTTATTTTTGATTAAATATATATATTTTTTAATTCAAGTTAGAGCCAAAGGTGATGAATGCAAGACAGTTACAGTTCATGAGATTAAAATGGTGAACTGAAGTAAATTTCCAATTTGTATATTTGAGAGTCACTGAAACTTATCTCCTGCTTTATAGCTCACACTGAACATTGAAATGGGTTGTTTTATTGCCATAACCTTAAAGATAATAAGCTACCATCATAATGCAGTTAAAGTGTAAATGATGGGGGCCTGTGGACCTGTCCTGTAACACACGTCTGCAAACTCTCAAAGTAAAATTTCCTGTACGTGTGTTAACCTCACTTCACGTCATTAAAAGGACACGTCAGAGGTTCTTATTTAATAAAAGAAGCTTTATCTGACCAGCTCTTTGATTTGAATATTATGCACTATAGTTCTTAATGGCTGCTCTAGTTTATGATATAATAAACTCTACGTAAGTAGGCCGTTAGATTAGCACAGAATAGGTGACTTTAATTGATTAAAATGATTGACTAACTGGCTTCGTACTAGCTCATTCATTTTTTTCTCAGGTGAGGTTCTGCACGTGTGTGTAATGCATTTTATTGCAATGCTGATGCAACGTGTATAATCCACTGAAAAAAAATGAATGTAACCTTATCAGACAGTTTCACAGTTTTTCAAGTGTATCTTAAACATCATCAGTCAGGTGTCCATATGAACAGTGACTGTAATCATCCCTCCTGTTCAAAGATCTGCTTCAAATGTGCTTTCAGAGTACAATCCACTTTATTTATATAGCAGGATTTTAACAAACATGGTTTCCAAAGTGCTGCACAGAACGATAAAGAACAATAATCAGAATAGAAAGCACTGTCTGCACAAGATAAACATATGGATATATATATATATACACATATAAACATAAAATCAGAAAATTAATAGTCAAATAAAATCAACACTCTACAAGGCTAAAATTGGTGAAATGTGCTCATATTTGGTTGTGCCAGTTAAAAGACGTGCAGCAGCATTTTGAACCAGTTGAAGACGAGTGATGGAGGACCCACTAACCCCCAAATCCATGCCTCACATGCCTTACTGTCTCAAATTTTTTGGTTTAATTTCTGCTAACTGCCTTAACTGAAAAAAGCTGGACTTCACCTAATTCTTATTTGACTGTCAAATTTAAAGGTCTGCGTCCAGCATTATCTTTATTCATTGAACTGGGGGGGTACAATGAAATTTTGGAGTGTAAATGATGGAGGTGTTGAGCTGTGGTGGAAAACGTTAAAACATATCTACTATCTTCAGTTTAGGGTTTTGTGAAGGGGAAATGAAGCGGTTAAAATGTGTGGTCACCCTGACATGACTACTGTAAAAGTTAATAATTATTGTATTTTGGAATATTCAAATTAATCTGGGGTACAGTTTGGAAAACAATGTGATCCACAAAGACTCAATGTTATCAAGCATCGCTCTGAGTTGCATATAAGCAGAGGTCTTCCTCCGCTCCGACAGGCTTTCACCGTCTCTCTGAAGAAGGTAATTCTTTCTTTAATATTATTGTATAATAGGTGCAGAATATTATTAAAGTCTCAGCTCTGTGATAATCATAGATTAAACTGGAAACTTTAAAAATTGATTTTAAAGCTCACTTTATTAATGTCTTTAATGTGGTGACTCTTAAATCCACACAAGTACCTTTTTTGTGTGTGTTTTGTGTGTGTATTTTTATAGTGTGAAGTGGTTCAAGCTCCTTCTCTTCAACACATCAGTGGTAAGTCTAATTTTGTCTTAATTGTATCTGACTTTATTGTTCATTTATTGGGGATTTTCTCATTCCAGAGAAAAGAGGGATTAGTCAATTAGTTTTAATTATTTATAATTCTCTTCTGTTCATCATGTCAGATCTTCTCTTTGAGGAAAAATGAGGAAAATGATCTTGATTGTTCTTCTGATCATCTCAATATTAGAGATCAATGGTGCAGTAAGTTGCTCATCCTCATAGTTTCTTTCTAACTGACTGCTGGGATAAACTGTATTCTGTTTGTTACTGTTATATATTGTAATGTTATTATATATTCCTATCATTACATTTCTAGCTTGATGTATTGTGGTGTTTTGCAGTAAATGCATCTCTGATTTCTTTCATTCACAGACCTTTGGAGACATATATGCCTTCCCAAGTACATGCTGTAAAATAACCTACAAGCACTATGGTATTTACGTGGGTAACAAAACATTCGGCAAAGACAGTAACGGTGACTTATTTCATCGTCACGGTACGTGTATTTGTACTGAAAATTGCACATTAAAATATTTGGACAGGGCTGTCCGCATACTTTTGTCCACATGCTGAATTGTCTTTTTCTGTTGTTTCTATTAGTCAATAAACTGTGAGGGTCCCTTGTAGATACTATTTCAGTTCTTATACAAATTAAAATAAGAGCAAATTAAATATTGGAAGAATAGTAATATAAAAATAGTCAAACATTTCTTGTATAATATTTATGAGGCTTGTCTGAAAGTTAATTTTCCACAATCACTGCAGGTTTGACCGGTAAGTGGGGCTGTGGTTTTGGTAACCTTACAAACATGGGCACACATGAAATAGACAACTACCTTGACAAATACCTTGGCAAGTTTCCACAGTTCAAAGTGGGAACTCCAGAGGAAATAACTGCACGGATTAATGAGAAGTCTAAAAACTGTAAACTCTACGGTCTCCTCAACAACAACTGTGAACACCTTGCTACCTATGTGCGCTATGGAGTGTCAATTTCACTGCAGGTATGTAAAATCAACAGGTGATCCATCATTTTTCTACTAAAACAAAACTCTGCTTTTTTTTATCTCTTTGAGCCTCAAACTGTTATTTAATTTGAAATAATGTGAGACGTTCAGAACTGCTAACAAATCATTGACATTTGTAACTTGCCTTCATGTAAGGATGAGTTAAAAAAGTTGGGAATTACTGGTTTAACTGCTAATAACATATTATTGTTTTATAAAAACATTTTGACCAAGAAAAATTAAAAGAAATGAAAAATACGTAGGCCTAACTAAAGCTGCCTTATAAATATGAGAAATGTAGTGGCAATCAAAGTGCAATATTTCAAGTATTGTCAGATGCAACAATCAATTTAGGACCATGATGCACAGAGATGTTAACAACCTGTTTTAATGTATTTCACTGACCAAACGTGTTGGATCCGTTTGTTTTTTCTTCACAGACCGGCCAGGACGGTGAAAAATACTGCATAAATAACGACATTGATGCAAATACACTGAAAGAAATAAGAAAAGTTCTAAAAGATGCAGAGCCAGAGACAGGTTGTGATAAATGCCCCGTCTGAACTGGCAAGAATAATATGTGAAAAGTGTCCCAGTCATGTGGTCATCGTCTGATGTTTCCTTCGATGCATTATTAAGAAATAAAGGGGAAACAAAAGGAACTGTTGGTCTTTTATTGTCTCCGATACCAGATACTGTATAATTAGCATTTATATTTCAGCTACATATTTGAGATTCACGGTGCAAATTTCGACACTAGAAGGTTGTTAAAAGTTTAAGGTGTTGAACCTATAAACAGGATGTGTGACATCACAACTAATCTGCAGCCAATCATGGTCCAGTATACAATTTACACAAGTGTGTGTGAATAGACTTTAGTGAAGTAAGGGGCATCTTGTTTCTAGGATTTTAACTCTTGAAACTTAAAATAGTTGCATATTGTTGAAGTCTGGAGGTGTGTCCACAGTCATTTTGTGAAAAAACAAAAACAAAAAAAACCCCATAAAAGTTCATCTGAAGCATATATGAGGCGTCAGCAGTCTGATTAAGGTCTTTGCACACCACACCTATATTATTATTTTGCACCTGAATCAATGGAAGCGTTCACGTAAGCAACAAAGTCATGTTGCAGCTTTGTTCAGGCGCATCACAACTCAGCTCACAAATATTATCAACTATACAAGGTTGTATATTGCACAAAATAAACACGCACATTTAAGCGGCACAAGAAAAAAAAAAAGTAATATTTATTGCATCAGCTGCAGTCATGCTGTATGACACATGTGACATGTAGCACATTTTAAATCCAGAAAACTGGGAATATTAATTAAGCTAGTTCAGGTTTATACAACTCATCTCCAGAGGGAGACAACTAAAGCCTTGAAGAGTGGAGAGGGTGGGGTGGTCTTGTGACTGGCTTGCAGTAGGAATGCATTATGGGTAAAGTCAATAAGCGAGCACAAAAAGGATTACAGTCTGAAAATAAATAAACAGCAGCACGTCGGCGCTGTGTGAATCACGGGAGCGAGTTCCTCCAGACGGCTGATGAAGAGTCACATGACAGCGAGTTCCTGTGTGTTATTTTCACCAGTCTTTATGTTTCAGTTTACTGTACGACTGGGTTCGTATGATGGGAGACACATCAGTCTGCAGCTAAAACAACATCCCCATCTCTTAAGAGACAAAATATGTTGTTATTAATACACATTATATCTTTAAGACATCTGACGCCCAAATATTTCATTGACTGCCAGCAGAGAGATAAACTGGGACTGAGGCAATTAATATGTCAAGGCAGTAATCAACTGATTCAATTAAATTTCAGTGACAAAAAAAATAAATCAGTGAAATGTTGTGAACACCCCTTTAACTCAGTTTTGGGGGGAAAAAACAAGTGTCTATTTAGAAACTGACATGTACAGTGAACAAGCTGCGTGAGGAACACTTGTCTGATCTAAAGCTCCCATCACAGAGCAGTCTCCCTCTTCCTCTCCCTCTCCCTCTTCATCACGAGTGTGTGCGTTGACAGTAGCTACTCCACAGGCCGGATGCCCTTCGCCTCCTCCAGCTTCCTCAGGGTCTCGTCCCAGTGGGTGAACTGCTTGGACAGCAGGAACATCTGCCAATCAGAGGTCACAATTAGATATTAGATATCAAAAAAATAAATAAAAAAAAAAAGTCTTTGATTAAAGCTTTTCAAATGTGAATATTGTCTGGTTTCGGGGGCGGCAGTAGCTCAGTCCATAGGGACTTGGCTTGAGAAACCGGAGGGTGGCGGTTCAAGTCCCACATGGACCAAAATATGGAAGGTGAGCTGGTAGCTGGAGAAGTGCCAGTTCACCTCCTGGGCACTGCCGAGGGGCCCTTGAGCAAGGCACCGACCCCCCAAACTGCTCACTGGGCGCCGGCTTGGCGGGCTGCCCATCACTCCACCATCTCTCTCTCCACTTTGCATGTATATATGCCATCTATGCCTGTACTGCATGTCTGTGCCATTGCATGTGTGTGTGTATAAATGCATGTATGAAAAAATAGAGTGATAAGAGAATTTCCCCAATGAGGGATAAATAAAGTATATCTTCTTCTTCTTCTTCAGTCCTCTGTGATGGTGAACTGGATATCTTTGGGTTGTGCACTGCACCAAACAACTATTCAATTAATCAGGAAAATACTTGTAAAATAACAAATAATAAATTTTCCCTCACAGAAATAAAATAAAGTAAAAGATAAAAGCGTACCATTTTGTTGTATTCCTCAAAAAGTTTCTTCACTTCCTGGGACTGAGCCTCAGTTTGGTCCTGGAAGACAAACATGGAGGAGCTGACAGATAAAACTAACAAGAGAGATGCGGAGAGAAAGAGAGGCGTTTACCTGCTCTTTGATGTGAATCTGTGACAGTCGCTGCAGCTTGGTCGCATGCTCGGGTACATCTGTGAACGACAGAAACACACTGTTAGCATACAAATACTGTATTTCGTCTCTATTCATCCAGCAGCCATCCTCGAGTTGCATGAAACTCACCTCTGATGTATGTGCTGTCCAGCAGCGGCTGCATGTTGCTCACCTGCTCCAGCAAAGCAGCCTGGGAGAGCAGGACGTCCTCCTCTGTGCACACAAACACACAACAGCAGCGTCAAAGTGTGCACCGCAGCAGGTGTGAGTCTTGTTTTGTTTTTTTTTAACTCTTGGAGATAAATTTGACTGCAGCTGTTCTTACCGGCGAGGATGAACTCCAGCTTCATGGTGTCAGGTACAGTGATGTGGTCCGTGAACTGCGGGTCCAGGTACTTCAGCAGGTCCTCAACTGCACCACAGCATCAATAAATATGATCAAAGGTCTCATCAAACACAGCGTGAAATCTGACTCCTGCAGGCACTGTTGTGGCATGTCGGGTTTCACATCATGCGTTGATGTTTTTAATGTTCAGTGAGCACATCTGGTTATAAAGTATTTCAATACTGGAGATACTGGAGGAAGTAGGAACCTTTCTGAGTAACCTGAACAATAAATACATGAATAACTAAAGTTGTGATTGGAGTGACTCACTCTTCTTGTGGAGGATCTTCACTCGTTCCCTCTTGTTGGCCGTGTTTGTCAGACCTGCCTGGATCCTGATCAAAGACTCGACACACTGCAGGACAGACGGCACAGAAAAGTCATTACAACTCATTTCATTACGTATTTTAGTGTAATATTACTTCAAGTGCAGCAGGGAGCAACAGCAGGTAGTAATCTGTGCACTTTGTGCTCTGATTGGCTCTCTATCAGTGATGAGAAGTCTGGATCTGAGTAGGACGAACAACACTATGATCATTTATTCACAAGCTAAACTTAAAGATGCTTTAAGATGTATATTAAACACTATTCACAATAATAATTTGTGTCTGATATGGCTTTTCCACAAAAAAACAACAACAAAAAAACAATCTAATTATCTTGTTAAAATCCTCAAAATGACACTGTGTAAGTTGAATACTGGACCAGGACTGGCTTCAAAACCACAACTTTCCACCTGTTTCACTCTGCACAACACATATGTCATATGGCACATATATGTCGAACATTAACATATGTCTATAGCTGAGATTTTAACTCAATTTAAACACATAAGTAGGATGTTGTGGCACATCCTCAAAGAAAACAGGAACTGGAGGTTTTCTGTCTCCAGCTCTATAGCGAGTAGCTAACTTAAAATGAATAGCAGGGCGTTCACTGAGCTAGCTCTGCTAGGCTAACAGCTAGGCTAACAGCTAGCTAGCTTCGTGACTCAGAATTACACATTAATCTGGTCAAACCTTGATGGGTTTTCCACTTTTGTTTCTTCTCTCGCCGTATATACGGCTCTCCAGAGCCTGCAGACGCATTTCCAGGTTATCCGTCTCCATATTTCTATCCATTCCTGAAGCTACTATAGACACAACTGAACACAAACGGACCGGTGTTTCGGTTTAACGAGTGACCGTGTTAACCGGTGACTCAGCCGGGCGCATACGGAGCACGTTAGTGTCCTCGTAAAAGCCTTTATTTTTCATATCTGTGTTTATCATATACGCTAGACATTTACGTAAGCTCTTCACGTTTCTTATAATAATATTCCCCATGAGACTGTTTAATTTACACAATAAGACCAAAAGACCAGACCAATATATACTGGACTTAACAGTCAATCTAAGATAATTTAAGGCTGTTTGTGTTTTCAACAGCTATTATTACTGTGAGTAAATAAACTGTATTGTTGCATGTCTACATTAATTTAATATTTTTTGTCATATATGTTATTTTACTTGTTTCTGTCGTTTCTAGCCTTTATATATTTTTCTAAAGGATTCCCTTTCTTCTTCCCTGACTTTTATAATTTACTTTTTTTTTACTATGATTGATGCAAATGAAATGTATTGTTATTATTTAAAAAAAAGAAAAAAAAGAATTACTAGAATGACAAATAACCACAGGGCACCTTCAGCCGGAAGTCACCAGTTAACACGGTCACACGTTAAACGGAAACACCTGCAATGTCGTATATTGATGACGCGCCCGCAGTAGGTTTACAAATACGTTGCGGGTTTTTTTTATGGAAATATACGACCTGCAATCTTTTTAGAGAAAAAACATGTAAGATTTTAATGTTTAAACATTTCTTTTCCTTTAATTCAGACGTGTCAATAATGTTAAAAACATATGGAGGTTGAGGTTAAACGTGGTATTAGTGCAGTAAAGAGAGCAGACGCTAGGTGTTGCTAATCTGCTTTCAGATGTTTTCACGGTGACAGCAGGGCAATGACAACACCGACCGTCACGGCCCTTCTTCCATTCAAGCTGACTGCAAAACAGTAACAAAAAGTAAGATTTTGTTTCCATATATATTAACACCTCTTACTCTCTCTCTCTCACACACACACAAAACGTGTGTTTGCGGGCAGCAACGACTTCACGCAGGATGCTAGCACATTTGTTTACTCCAATGTTTGCTTCCACTAGCTAGCTAAGTTAGCTAACCTAGCCGTCGAAGCTAACGTCAGTTTTGGATTGAAGCTGCGTAGTTTGACAGTTTGGAAGTGTAGTAGGATTATAGTTTATTGAGTTGTCACGGGAGATATTACTTAAGATATATCTGGTTTATATATTTAGCTGGGTTAAAGTTTATGTTGCTTGGTTTTGTGAAAGTTTCTCTCTTATGCTAACCTGTCTGCTCTGCTGTGGTGTTGGTAACAGGAAGCTTGCCTGTTTTTGGACTTGAGGATCTGTGTTTCTTTATGTGCCGCTGGGAGCTGCAGCATCATGGCAGATGACAAGGACGTGTTGAGAGACGTTTGGTTCGGTCGGATCCCGACCTGCTTCACCCTGAACCAGGATGAGGTGACCGAGAGGGAGGCCGAGCCCTACTATGTAAGTGCTGCTACCCTCTGACATCATATGGACATAAAGTTTGAGACCTAACTTAATAAAAGATGCCTTCACAATGTTTCAAGTCTGTCTTTTTTGCCTTCTCTGTCCTCTTTTCA
Organism: Pampus argenteus; assembly: GCA_036937835.1. Classification (NCBI taxonomy): domain Eukaryota; kingdom Metazoa; phylum Chordata; class Actinopteri; order Scombriformes; family Stromateidae; genus Pampus; species Pampus argenteus. Next base: position 24,099,606 of record CM072865.1, on the reverse strand, counting down.
TCCAGTCTGGTCGCTTTTCATATTGTTTATATTCATATTCATAACTAGTGTGTTGTGGAGATAATGTAAACACAAATACTTTGAGGTATGTAAGCATATTGCAGTACTGGTGCTATCGATGGGTCAAATATGAGAATGAACTAAATGTTTTTTACATCTAACTGTCTTTTATTGTTGTTGTTTTTTTTCAATGTATGTGTGTTTGTGTTTTTGCTGTCATGGTTTAATTCACAATCTACAGTTTTGTGGGTAGGAGGTGTTGTGTGAGCCTGGTCCTCTTCCTGTTGCTTACATTGGGTGACATGTAGCCTTTAAAAAGCCTCCACGGGTGATGGAGAAGCAGATGGTGAATGTTTTTATAAACAGGTTTTCACGTCTTTCATATCGCACAGTTCTGTGGATTTAAACCTGAATGCTTAAAAAAAACAACAACACAAAAGATGCATCGTTACATTTAGGTTTATCCCACAGTGGCAGAAACAGACTATACTGTGTTTAATAATGGTCTGTGTTTGTCCCAGCTGCTGTTACCCAGGGTGAGCTACCTGACTCTGGTCACAGATAAGGTGAAGAAACATTTCCTCAAAGTGATGAAGGCCGAGGACGTGGAGGAGATGTGGTTCGAGTATGAAGGGACGCCACTCAAATGGTGAGAGGTGAAGTGATTTTTACGGTTTCTCTCAGGGGAAACAAGGTTGGGCATGTGTGACTTTTAAATTCCTTACAGTCTATATACCAAAAACTTCTTGGATGTCTGAGAATCTATCGTGTAAGATATTAACATTATTTTTACTGATATCTTTTATAGAAATTTCCCTCATAAGCCTCTGAAAATCAGCTTCATATTACAGTTGACGCTATCATGAGGAAACGGGGTCTGTGATGCGTGTTGTATTTGGTTAAATAATTATAGAAAGCAGCAACTGTGAGTCCGTTCGTTCACATCTAGCAGGGAAGCATCAGTCGGTGTTAACAACGACTTTCCTGTCACAAAGTTCTGCCACGAGGCAAAACGAAAGACGGAGAGCCTGATTCGCCGCAGCATCAAAGTCTTATTGATGTCGGTTAAACACATTAGAGAAAATGAACAGATGTTAGCGCTGATTTAATAATCTGTTATGTAAAAAAAATGGGAAGTTCAGCTGCTTTTCCTTTTTGTCAATTCATTGTAAATGTAAATTTAATACATTTTGGGTTTTTCAGCCATTTATGGGAGTCTTGTAGATCTCAAGGAAAGACAAGGAAAGCTGCGATATTGAGTTGGTAGCCAGTAACATCATCCCCTGTGTGTTTCCTGGTTCCAGGCACTATCCAATAGGAGTTCTGTTTGACTTTCATGCCTCCAACACTGTCTTACCCTGGAGCATCACTGTGCACTTTAAGGTAGGAGCCAGTTGCATGAACAGTATTCACAACATCAGTTTTTATCTTATGAATAAATATGAAAAGCTCCTGTACATTTAGCCTGTTTTAGTTCTTTAGTTTTTTGTTTTATGGTGAATTTCCTGTTTTGGTTCAGAGGATTAATTAAAGCAGTTTCAGATAAGATGGTTTTTTTTTTTTTTAGAGTTTTCCAGATAGTGACCTGCTGCACTGCCCCTCCCACTCTGTGATCGAGGCTCACTTCATGTCCAGCATCAAGGAGGCCGACGCACTTAAACACAAGAGCCAAGTTGTCAATGACATGCAGAAGAAAGACCACAAGCAGCTATGGATGGGCCTGCAGAACGGTGAGACACACACACACACACTCACACTCACACTCACATATCAAAGAAGAAAGACCACAAGCAGCTGCTGGGGAAGTGACACACAATCATACAGTCTCACATTCACTCCTAAACACTCTGATGCACATATGTCGTCTCTGCAGTTCACACACGCTTACAATTTACACTTACTTGTGCTTCTTTCAGACTTACACGCACACACATACAGATGTGTTTTTAGTCTGATAGCAGTCTTTGAAGCCTCCTCTCCCGCCCACACACAACCTCACATCGTCCCTTTCCGTTTCCGGGCAGGTTGATTTCCTTTTGGACGCTGGTTGTGATTGCTGTGTTTTGCGTAGGTGCTGAGGGAGGTGTGTGTGTGTGTGTGTGTGTGTGTCTGTGTGTGTGTGTGTGTGTGTGTGTGTGTGTGTGTGTGTGTGTGTTTTGGACATTTGGTGTGAGGTCAAGTTGATCAAACAAGGTAAAAATAAACCGTTCAGCTACCAGAGAGGCAGCTGCCGTCTGGGCCAATCACTTCCAGATATGTCACCTGAAATCTGTATAAATACATCAATATTGAATTATGTTATGAATCGGGCTGCAAAAAGGCTTATTTTCATTGTTGATTATTCTGTTCATTACTTTGCCAATTAATCCATTAATTGTTTAGTTTATGAAGTGTCATCATTTTTTTTTTTATTTTTTTTTTTTTTGCCTGTTGCTGCTGTCTTCAATTGTTTTGTTCGACCAACATTTGAATACATATTCAATTAAAAATATATATGAAATGGAAAAAAAGCAGCAAGCCCTCACATTTTTAGAGACTAAAAACCTTCAAATATTTGACCTTTTTTAATTAAGCAATAATCAAAATGCTGCAGATTCATTTTCTATTGATGGAAAAATCAATTATTCAACTAATTATTTAAAGCAGTCTGAAAAATCATTATGAATATATAAAATCAGAAACTGAGAACATGCTTGATAATGTCTACTGTCTATAATTTTACTGCAAACTCTCAAATAATACAGTACACTACTGGGTTCAGGGTAAATACAGACAACATAACACATATAACATAACACATTTTAGTCCTATAAAGAAATTAAAAAAGCTGATATAAAAGCTTCATATTCACAACACATCAGCTGCTTTCTTTCTTCCACTTTCCCCTGAAACAAAGTCCCCACCCAAAGAGAGCCGAAACAGAGAGCGAGAGAAATTTCACATCTTAATCCATAAAGAAAGAACACAGAGACACAGTCGTAAAAAAATGGTTTTAACAGTTTTAAAATGTATTAAATCTTTTCTACAACACCGTTTTGTGACGGCTGTACAGTAAACAGAGAAGCGGACATGACATTAAACCGAGCTAAGGTGTGTTGTTGCACACAAAATATACACCTGTTACACGTGAAAGTGAGAGATGAAACCTTTTATCTAAAACCAAAACTTTCACATCCAAAAGTGATCAGAAACGGAGAGAAACAGAGACGGCTCAAACGGAAGAAAACAGAAGGTTTTCAGAGGGAACGTGTGAAAGCGAGAGGAGGGTGTCAGCAGGCACCCGGCCAGATAAAAGACACCGAATTTATGCTCCTCCGTCACTGACTCTGACCTCTGATCTTCATGTAGAGGCGGGAAAGTAAACGTTTCTGAAGGTTAAAGTACAACTCCAGTCTTACTTTGTTACCTGCTATCATTTAAGGTAACAAGTGCTTGATGCGGGATGATGAAATGTTTGTTTGTTTATTTATTCGTGTCTATATGTTGTTTGTGTTCTTCCAGATAAATTCGACCAGTTCTGGGCTATGAACAGGAAGCTGATGGAGTTTCCTACTGAGGAGGGAGGCTTCAGATACATCCCCTTCAGGATATACCAGGTCACACAGACAAACACACACATAGACACACACAGACACACACACACACACACATAGACACACACAGACACACCAACTAAACCTTAAAACAGATGAAATCGAAGTCCTTGAAAGGAAAGCTGAAGTCTGTCCAGTAGATGGAGCCAGAGAACTGAGTAAAAATCCCTCTGTGTTGGTCCGCCGTCTCATAAACTAGTTCACGCTACAGTTAGAGTCGTGCCCTGTTCAACATGTTGGCAGGTGATGACATGCATCAGATTTTGGGTTTTATCAAATAAAAGTTCAAAAACCTTTTTTTCCTTCCTTCATTTAATGTATAAAAATCCAGGATCTCTGGTCTCGTCTCTGGGTAAATTTAGACTCGTCATACTCGGACAGTTTAAAAAGACAGAAAAAAAAAAGTCTCTTCACTTGTCAACTTCCATTTTGCACAACTGAGAAGTCTGTGACCTTTTTCTGACATATTCATCACTGTGATAAACAAGAAAAGTCATTCTTAGTATCTGAGGTTATAATTAAACCTGCTTATGTGACATTTCTCTAATTTACACTAGAGAAAGATTAATTACGTATATAATTACATATGCTTGTTTTACTACTGCTTTCTTGTCCTTATGACCTTTTAATTTCCGTTTCCAATTGATGAAGGCCCAAAAAGCAAAACAATGCCTGTCTGAGACATGTGGGACGTCATCTGTTCCCGTACATTTGGTATCTGTAACTCTCCCCAGTTTGTTTCTGTTGAGCTCAGATGAGCCGGTTTATGGGCTCCAGGGTTCAGTGTGTCAAAAGTGTTTCCACCAAGCCTCTGCAGCTTTATCCTGACTCAGGTAAAAAAATCCCTTCTTGGAGGACAAAAAAGAGGGGATGAATAAGCAGCAGATCTTGCCTGGAAAACATTAGCACGGCGCAAGTTAGACAGTCTGTGTGTGTGTGTCTGTGTGTGTTGGGGGTTTCTATGCAGATCAGGCCAGTTTGCTAAAAGTGTGGAGAATGAATTTAAAAAACTTCCAGGGTTGGGTACAGTTCAGGGATTGCACAAAGTGGCACAGAAGAAAACATCTTAAGCAACACTGAATTTTAAAATCCTTTTAATCTAATTGAACACTGACGAGTCTCAGTCCAATCCAGCCGAGGAAATAAAGAATCAGAAAAACATCTGGATTTTTGCTACAAAAACATGTTGACAGTCTGCTTTGAGTCTTGTGGCTGAAGCCTTGATCTCAAATCAGAGCAAACAGAAAGGCTCCTCGCTGTTACCGAGTCCTGTGAAGGACTTAAAACTTTAAGGCCTGTCGAGACAAGTTAAGAAATATAATGTAAGAAAATGGAGCAGCGAACGGATGAGAAAATAGTTTTGAGGAAAAGTGTTGTCTTGTGAAACAGAAAGAGATTTGCAGATGTTGAAAACAACTTAATTTGGCGTAATGGTGAGTTGCCAGAGCAAACCTTCTTACCAAGCACATTTTCCATCACCGTGTTTGCTGTGACTGCTGGTAATTTCCCACCGTGATGATTTATAATAAAGTGTGTTTAAGATTTTAACGAGACCTGCCGGGCTTCACATATGGCTGCATTTTTACCAGACAACAAGGGCGGAGGAACAGCTGTCAGTCACTGTCGGTGCAGGCTGTTTTTGCATGAAATTCAAAAAGCACATAAATACTTTTTTTTTTTTTGTACTTTCACATCTTCAGCGCGCAAATAAACCATTTTACACCTCAACAAAAACATTTTTGCTTGTGGTAATAAAGTGTGACTCTTTAAAGTGGAAGACTGAAACATGCAGTCCCACCAACACAACTCGCCCACTCAGACATGCACTTGTTGCGGCTGTAAAATCTGTTGGCGTGTCTAAGAAAACCAGACTGCTCCAGTCTTTTGGGCGGTTTTTTTTAATTCTTCCATGGCTAAATTGAAAGTTTCCACAGCCATTTATGAGTCGAGTCAGTTTCATGACACTTGATGCATCAAAGCCTGTTACAACCTCATTGTGTGATTTCCAAACACATCAGTGTCAAGGGAGAAAATAAGTGTCATTCCTGAAAAGTTTGGCTTTATGGTGTGGTTTTCATTTTACAAGCTGCTAAATATCAACAACCAAAGAAGGGCTGGAAACTAAATCTGATCATTATGTCCTTGAAAATACAAGTAATGTCTAATGTTTTTCGCTGGTACTTTGCCACCACTTTCACTGTTTAAAAGTGCCTTAAAGGAAGTACTATTTTGATTATGATAGCCAAAGCTATTAGAATAAAATAAAATGATCTTTTAATCAAAGATCGCATTTTAAAACAAACAGAATTCAAACAATCTTGTGCAAAATTGAAAATTTGTAAAAACCCTCCCGAGTTTAAAGTTTAAAGTTTCCTTTACTTACTCCAGTTCTATGAGTAGAAGTCAGTCTGTATGACGCTAGCTGTTAGCAACTATATTTTAGCACATAGCTGCTGTGGGTTCAGATGTTGACGGGTCACATCGAGGGTTTCCTTCACTGCTCGAGTATCAACAGAATTAAATGCACCGGTGTCTTGTAACACTTGTGGCAGTAGAGGGCGCTGCTGCTTTTGCAGTTGCAGAAGTTGCGTAGTCTTGCTTTAAATTGTTGGCAAGAGGAAAAGCCGGTGTTTTGTTTGCCAGAGTTGTTTTGACAAGACCAAACATGACTTGACAAAACCAGTAAAGAATCTCTGCTTAGAAGGAAAAAAAAAAGGAGATGACGGAAGAAAAAGGTGCAGAAATGCTGAGAGCAAAGCTGTTTGTCACCCAGAAGTCCCTGGATGACTTTACAGGAGACTGACTTACACAGGGGAAATAAACCCCCCGACTCCCCTCACACACACACACACACATGCTCAGAGTCCTTCAAAGCCAGATTGTGGTCTTTAGTGTAAATAACATGTGCTGTGTTTGATGCAGACAGAATTAATGACAACACTCAGTCCAAATAACAGAGGGCTCATTTCCGTCTGGCCTGCAGTCCTCATGGAGATGAAGACACCTCATAGGCATGGATAACATTTTTGTGTGTGTGCCTCATGTCCTTAAGGTTAAAACAAATATTCAACCAACTTTCTATTCCAATCATCTTTTATGACACAAATTAATTTTTTTATGTTTAAGCGCATATCATCCGCTGTCTTTGCATGCGTCTGTGTACGTTTCTCTTCTGTCTTTCATGTGTCATGTGTCTTTGTCATTTAAATTGCTTCCAGAGCCCTGTGCTGGTGTATTATTGTGTGTGTGTGTGTTTGTATCATCGGCCTGCCGCCGCACCCTTGGCTCCGGCCGGTGGCGGGACTTGTTTGGCTGCCGGTGCATCTTCCTGCTCTAGCAGTCACGCCACTCTGTGATTCAAAGAGCCAGAGGGGGCCGACCGTCTCACTACACGGAAAGTGAAAATTACTATCCTCCTTGTAAAGACTGCTTACATTGTTGCGCTACAGGTACACCTCTCTGTTTCCGTGACTCGGCGCTTACTCACAAACCCCCCTGATGTAAGAGCAGGCAGCGCTTCAGCCACCAGCCGCCTCTGTGTTGTGGTGCTGTGGAAGCTGATTCGAAGCATGCGGGATTATTGCCTCCCAGATATCTTGTAATGGCTGACTGAGATAGGGGGGTGGTGGTGGTGGTGACTACACAGACAATTACAAAACATGGGAATGCTGGAAACAGTTAATCAGCGTAATCATGCCAAAGGGAACAGGTGATGAGCCAGTTGTACAAGAGAGGAAAGCACCGATACTTTAAACAGTCATGGTCTCTAGTGGAGAACAGCTATACGGTTAACATGCTTCATATTTATATGTTATAATGATCTATATCATCACTTAGAGTCAGATTGTGTCTTTGGTTTACTTGGATGTTGCATTAAAGATGTCTGAGATTGTTTTGATTGTATTTACTCCGTTTTGAGATTTATGGTTCCTCTTATGTACCAGATGAATGAAATATTGTTTGTAATGCTTACAGCTGTAAAACAAACAAACAAACAAACAAAACCCCAGCAACGTTTCTTGAACGTGCACCGTACATTCTTCGCATTTCTCTGATTTTATACTCCGTAAGTGAGAAAATCGTAAGTTTTTAAAATATTTTTGCGTGAACCTGAACCGTTAAATATCTGGAATGACGTTAAAGTTGTTAAACTGCTGGCCTGAAAACGTATTGATGGTTGGTGTTGTGAGAACTTTATACACCAAAACACTTTAAGTACCTCATAAATGGTACCAAAAACCAGCAAGTTCAACATCAAAGTGTCTTAGCAAGTATAATGGAAAGAAACTGTAGTTTTAGACTTTTAGTTTGAGTCTCGGCCAATGGCGTAATTATTATATTTAGAAGTACAGGTGAATACAAATACTTCTGCTTAGTACTAAAATATGGAGGTATCTGAATGGAGGAGTACATCAGATCAACCTTGCATGTAACACTCGAGTGATAAATAATTCATTATTCAATTCAGTGTCCCTTGATGGAGTTTCTCCTCTACAGGTGTGCGTTTCACGTTCTGGGAAAATGAGGTTGGCATTTTAATTTACGAATGGAAGGTCTCGGAGTTCAGTGGAAATGCTTTCTCTCACCCATCTCGTTTCACGGAAACTAATATTGATTGACGGCTGTGTGCCCCCCCCCCTCCATTGTTTTACCATCACTTAGGAGGATTGAATCCCCTTCGTCAATTAGGCGACGTCTTGAGTTCCGCTGCCCTTTTTTTTTTTTTTTTTTTAACACTCAGCGAGAGCGAGCCATCTCTTCTCACCTGAATCCTAATGACACCTCGCTGTCTTTGTGTCGTCCATGTGTCGCTGTGCCAGCTAAGGTGTCACGCCAGCTGAAAAGAAAGTGTCTTCATCCAAGCAGTATCAAGCTTCTCTCCCCAGGGATCAATAGCTCCTTCTTTGTATGGTGACCGGCTCAATTATTGATGGCTGTGCTATTTAAAAATGCAACGAAGTAGCTGTCACTTAGCGCACTCTCTCTGCTCTGGCTCTCGACGATGATCCCGCACGAAACGTCGTGCTTCCTGTCAGTGACTCAGTCTTTCTGTGTAACCTGAGGATCAGCTTCACGCCTCCACTGCCACCTTCCTCTTGCTGGTTCGCGCCTGGCTCTGTGGTGTGTAGTTACCGCTCTGTTACTCGATCCTCGTCCTTGCTGGTTTCCTTTTCACAGCTCCATGATTAGGCCCTATTGTGTGTCAGACTCTGTTTGACACCTCAGGTTTCTCTCATCTCCAACGCTGCTCAGTGTTCAGAGCACGGCATTAACTAACTGTTTTGAGGATCTGAATCTCACTCAGCCTGTGAAACTCAATATATCTGTCATAATACAGTAGTAGCTCCAGGGCTAAGTGATAATAATAAAATATCATGATCGTTTGATTGGATCTGTCAACATTTCTAAACAAAGAAAATTAGTTAATGACGTTTTGTTTTCCACATGTGAATATGGAGTCTCTTAATTGCTCAGCGTATAAAATCATCCACGTTTTCAGTCAAAGACACAAATTAGTGAAATTAGCTGGTGTAGTGTTGAAAATGTAGACGATTAACCGAACAGCAGATGACAGTAACTTCTGGATGGTGTCCAGCGCCCGGCGCCCTCTCTCCTTCCCCGAGGACACGGGTCACCTGGAAACCAGAACCACTGAATTTTTAACTTGAACTCTGAAGCGATAGTGAGACTTAACGAAGAACATACCTACTGACATAATGCCAGAATCAGATTTAGAGGAGGATACAGAGCAACATAAAGCTTGTTGAACAGTTCGGTAGACTTTACTTGGTATTCAAAGTATGTAAAATAATAGGATACAGTCTTTAAATCTGTACTCTAAACTCTTCTTTAACAAGTATCATCACATATTAGAAAACAGATTATTTATTTTATTTATTGTGGGTTTTGTTATCTACATACAACACCGTCTAACCGCCGGCGCTGGACTTTTTTTTTTTTTTTAATCTGGTAGTAATTTCCCACCATGTTTCCTGCACTTCTCCGGACAGTCATGAGAACGTGTTGCAAACGTAACGCTTGTTTAATCGTCCTATCATGACTTACTCAGTTTACATTTTAGGTATTTAGAAGATGCTCTTACTGAATGATTTGCATTGTGGTTAGCAGTAGGATAGTAGTAAAGCAACTAATGGTGAGGAGGTCAAAGGTCAGGACCACATCATTGTGACTGTAGAAGGATCACATGTAGTATAGCGTGATATGGCGGACCGGATATGATTCATCTCAGCATTTTCTGAACAACTGTAGAGGAGTTGAACTTGCAGTCATCGTGTGTAGTTTTCAGTGTTACTTTTACTAGATGCAGGATTGTATACTGAGTTGGGAAAACCTTGCGCAAAAAAACAAGCATCCACTTTTCTGTAGTGTCCTTGAGCAAAACGTTTGAACATCTCCGGTTTCACTGAACTCAATTATTTCCATTTTTAGGGATCAATAGAGAATGCTACATTTAATATTATGATTTATTCCATTGTTCTCTCTATTTGAAAAACTTGAGGAGATCCAGAGGAGTCTTCAGTTTGGTTAAAAGCTGATTTTCTGCCAAGTACGTACTCGAGCACCAGTTAATGACTTCCAGACTCTTTCTGATCAGTAAAACATGTCCGCGTCACTTGTAGCATCTGTTGAAATGTTGAAGATTGCAAAATATCACATTCTGAACAGTCGGGCTCATTAAAGGACCACATTCCCAACTCAGTTCAAGCATGCTGCTCATTCACAGTATTTGAGTTGTGACCCTAAACCAGTGTATCACCTTAAAACTTCCCCTTATGTTACTTCACATGCAACCGGCCTATTTACGGGATATTCTGTCTGCTTTTTCCCGCAATGTCTAGAATTGATGTCAAATGTCTGATGAGTAAAATATTGAGCTCTTAGATTTCAGCCTCATGCATTCGGTGTCTTTGGAAACGTTGGTTTTTGGGCAAAGATCGGCTATGTACAATATTTGTGACGATGGATCTGCTCTTTATTTTAAGTGTAAATATCAAATTTAAGTTATCAGAGGAAGACGTTCGTTGTATTGATATTGTCCTCACCAGAAAAACCAAATGTTCACTGTCCTCTCTTAAAAAGCAAAGACAGAAGTTAACGACATACAGAGTGCAATGTGTTTGTATATGTGTGTTTCTGCACAGTTCATTAGTTGTGCTCTAATTCATTACAGACAATGAGCGACAGGCCGTTCATCCAGAAACAGTTTCGCCCCGTTTCACCTGACGGCAACCTACACACACTCGGTGACCTGCTGAAAGAGATGTACCCAGCTGCTATACCAAATGACGGTAAGTCCTAAAACACACACACACACACACATAGTAATTATCATCCCAAATTAAAGACGATAATAATAATAATATGACGCTAGTAAAACATCACTCACACAACACTCTGTTATGGCAAGAAGAAGTATAGTAGCAACCATGTTTTATTTTTTAGTTTCCTTGTCAAACATGGACTCTACTTTCTTCCAGAAGTGAGAGAAGAAAACAAGCACCTCTGCTTGCTGGTTTATTTTATTTACACAGCCGCACAAGGCATGTCAGAGATCTACACTCTCAGATAATGAACCTGCTGGGGAGGGCGGGAGGAGGGAAAATAGTGGCAGAGGGAGAGATGATGGACAGATAGACAGTGAAGAGGCATGAAAAAGAAAAGAACGATCTGCAAATTGCAGATGGGATGTACAGTCGCAGAAGGCATCAAGAGGAAGATGTGTCGATGCACCAAACAGTGAATCTACCCTCCCAAATATAAAACTGTGGTTTAGGGCTTTAATGATGAGATCTCAAAAAGTAAATATAGATAAATGCAACAAAATAAATAACAATAAGAGAAAGAAAATGAACAGAACAATGCAGCATCCAGTGATAAATCCACTTCATCTTCTAAATAAGTAATAACATTTTATTCCATACACGCGTATATTTAAATAGTTGTGGTGTTGTTGGAAAAAAATAACATAAAATTGCACAAATTAGACATAACAGAATATAGTGCAAAAAGTACAAAAACATCACTAGCAGGGGACTGGGTGCAACATATCCCATATACACTCTCTATTCTATACACATATGTATACTATATATTATCCATGTCTACATGTGAAGAGGCCAAACTTTGTGATATACATGTGGACAGCAGATTTTCCTCGTGTGCTCTTGCGGGATACGTTTGAGTTGCAGCTGTGGCCGAGGTGTGGCGATAATGAAAGAAGAGATGAGAGGAAAGACAGAAGGGGCGAATGGCAGTCTAAACAGGCACGGTCTGCAGAGGAGCAGAGAGGAAGTAGATAAGGAGACAATAGTGTGCTGGGACAGAGGACCCGCAGGAGACTCACCTGCATCAAGGAGACAGAGCCATTAACACCCCCCCGCCCCCCTGTCTGTCTGCGTACCGTCTGTCTCACATTCACTTTCATTCTGTCTTCATCACCCACTCACTTTCATACAATCCAGAGGTACTTTAAAAGTGTAAAAAGTGCTAATATTACAAATCTATATGATGAAGTTTGTGTTTCTGATTTTCTTTTCAGTAATTGATTTTTAAATTTAAAGGTGTAAATTTAAGGTGCATCACCAATAAATCTTCTAATGTCAATGATTTTATTTCATCCCATGATTTAGACCAGCAGTGGTATTAGTATTCTGATTATTAGATTGATTTTAACCTTGCAAACTAGTTGCACCTACCTCACCTATAGTCTCCAGCCATCTAACACAGTTTGATCCTTTATCCATTCCAGTCCATGTAAACCTCCCCCATCATTAATGAAAGCACATGTGAGGAGTTGTAACCATAAGTATTTAATTAATTTGTTTACCAACTCACCAACTTAATCAAGTAGTTCCAATCAAAACTGGGTTGTTAAACATAAGATTCCTCTCAAATAAGTCTTTCATCTGTCATTAATTTCATTTAATTGTATCCAACTTCTTAGATATGTTTATGATCATTTAAGGCTGCCAGCCCTCAAAAGGAAACAAAAGAAGGAAAAAAAAGCTGATGTTTCATTACTAATTAAAGTAAACTCCTCCTGGCTACGCACATCTTAATCAGCCCCGGCCATCGGGGCGTGGAGGTGGCCAAGCAGTCATCTTCAAGATAAGAAACGTAAATGCTCTCCAGCTTCTTTAGGTAGTTACTCCTCCTCCTCCTCCTCCTCCTCCTCCTTCCTCCGTCTATGCTTTGTAGTCACAGGTAAAACCCCTGTCAATGTGTTTTAATCTATAGACCACCTGAACCAAACTGAAACTGACATTAAAACTCACATCGAATATAACTGAAACTTTCCTTTTGACTTGCATATTATTTAAAAAAAAATAATAAAATAAAACAAAGAAAATGGTATAACCAGAGATATTGGTACCCTTATCTTAATGTTTCTTCACTTCTCTACTGGTAGTTTGGCCCATTCTTCTGCTCCAGGTTTGATGGATGTTGTTCACATCATCCGCTCTTGGTAGCCTTCTGATTTAATTGTGCTCTGCCCAGATTCAAGGCACCCTTTGCCAGAGGCAGCAAAACAACCCCAAAACATCTCTGAGCCCCCTTGAAGGCTTCATTTTTTTACTGTAAACATAGAGTTGGCTTTTTTGTGTCTCACTCTGAGAAGTTGCGACTTCCTGGGAAACGATTACATGGATCCGTATTTAAGTTTTTCTTGTTTATTTCTAGGCCAATTTTCCTCTTGCGACCGTGTCCAGAGATGTTGGCTACAGGTCCATGGGCCTTAAACCTCTTAATACTATTGACAGCAGTGTTCACAGGAACATCAAGCTAACCTTTACATGCTTGGCTAATCTCTTCAGACCTCTCTGTACTTTTCCTTCTGTTTTCCATGTGCGATGTGATACACACAGTGGCACAAAACAGCAGCGCGAGTAATTTTCTCCTTTTTAAAGTGGCTGCACGAGTGATCACAAGATTGAAAACACCTGTGATACTAATTAAAACACAACACACACAGTCTGACAGTATCACCACAAATCAGTTACTCCTTACAACTTCTAAAGGGTACCAATCATTGTCAATCAAAGTGTGAATTCAGTTATTTTCACAGCCTTTTTCTTTTGTTCCAATGCAAACTAAACATAGGCATAAAATGCAGGGGTGCACTAATAATTTCGGCCACGTCTGTATGCACCCAATTTAGAGTCTGTGGTCAAATTTTATGAAGTCTTTATCACCATGACTAACACTGGCACTTTTCTTACGTCTCTTCCCACGACTGAAGAGTTAGTATAGCTATCTTAGACTCTATTGCTACTCCGAGAGACAACAAATCTAAATCTATAGCTCGTCCTGGTTTAATGAACATACTCAGGCTCTGGTTGAACAAAAGTGGAAGGCAAATAAACTACTTGGATATGTTGAGAGACATGTAATGTCACCAGCTCCACAGCAAGCTGAGATCGAATCCTCTGCTGACAAATGGTGATGAAATTCTGAAGTATTTTATCAATCAATAAAATCTAGATGGATAATCTAAATTAGGCTGCAGCCCACGGTGGCGACCCTTCATCAGTCTGATCATTGGTTCACCAGAACTTTATTCATCTCACCCTCTTTGAACCCATATCTCTGCCATATTTAGAAACGATAATTACACACATGAGACCCACATTATATCCTCTAGATATCATACCCACCAAGTTTCTATTACAGGTCTTTGACTTCCTTGGCCCATACATCTTACATATCATAAATAGCTTAGTGGCTACTGGTTGCGTTCCTTCTTATTTTAAACATAAAATTATCCAACCACTTTTAAAGAAACCTAATCACGATCTCTTGGACCTCAGTAGTTACAGACCAATCTCCAAAATCCTCTCCCAAGTCTTAGAAAAATCTGTATTATCACAGTTTATACTGTTAATGAATACCAATGACATTTTTGAGAAAGTTTCTCTCTGGTTTTAGATCTCACTATAGCACAGAAACTGCCTAACTGCTACTAACAATCTCCTGGTTGCATTTGATGCTGGTGACTGCTCACTTCTGATACTGGACCTCAGTGCTGCATTTGACACAGTTGACTATAGCATCATGCTCAGGTGTCGTAAGAAGTGGGTCAGCATCTCTGACTCCGCCTTTATTTGTTCAACTCATTCCTCATCTGTAGACTATTTTCTGTCACTGTTGGTAATGCTCCATCTTCCATTGCCCATCTTACCTGTGGCGTGCCACAAGGCTCAGTCTTAAAGCCATTACTGTTTTCAATATAGACTAAATTTTCACTTTTATGCAGATGACACCCAACTACTACTACCAATAACAAAGAATGATACCAGTGGTTTATCCTGTCTCAGTGAGTTTACATGTTGCATGTCAACAATTTCTTCCAGTTAAACGAGAGAAAATCAGAGATTGTTTTTATTTACTCGGCAGTCTGTCTATACATGTTAAATCTGGTGTGCTTTTTGACTCTGAACTTAACTTTGATGCCGAAGTCATGAAAATGTTATAGTCACGCTTTCTTTGAAAACTATAAAAATATAGTCTTAGTCTAGTCCCTTTATAAACCAGAGTTTGAGGTCTGTTGGCTGTTTCGAGATCAAAGTTGGTACCAAGAGCCAACAGAGTATTTCCTGTTAAGGCGCCCCGACTTCAGGCTCACCACCTCAGTTTCAACCTTCAATTCCCTTCTTAAAACACATCTGTACAGAAGGGCTTGTTCCTATAGTCTTCTCTGGGCTTATTTTATATTTATTGTGCTTGAATATTGGACTTCAGTGTCAGATATTATTTAGGTATAATTAAATAATGTTAATAAAGTTATTTGCCAAAAGGCCAGACTAAAACCTTCCCTGGTTAATGAGCTGTATGTAAGCTGTTATACTAAGTGTATAGACAAATATCAATTGAGAGATAAAAGAAATATCAGTTCAGTAATGACTCAATGGTGACTGAATAAATGCTGTTGTATTTTTTATTGGTAAGGCTGACAGTAAAAACCTTTCTTTGACTCTAATCCACTTTAATCCAGTATGTTATAATTCATTTGGATTATATCTTTTGGCAAATTTTAAAGTTTGCTTTAAATTTGCGTGACTGTCAGGTAGAGACGAACCTTTTTACTGTCTCTTCCCCTATTCCTGTTTCTTTTTGTCTCTATAGTTTTCCTGATCTGAGACTTTTTGCCCCTCTTTGATCGTCTATCTCTCTCTCTTAGGTGTAGTCTTCAACATCTTCCTTGTCTACTACAGATGTCTTTTATGTCTTTGACGTTAAATCTCTGCTTTTCACTGCTCTCCTCCCTCCCAAAGGAGTCTGCCAGCCTGCCTGCCTGATCAAGGTGAAAGTGGCCCTTTTGTGTCTTGTCGTTTGTTTGGTTTCCACTTCTTCCTCAGCTGGTAGATGAGTCGGGTGATAGCCAGGGATTATGGCGGCGTGTTTGGATTAGAGAGTCTAGGACGTTCAGGGACTGGGTGGGGCGGTGGTGGTGGAGTTTGCTGGTAGTATTGTTCAGGAGTTCAGAGGACTTTTTTTTTTCTTTTTCTGCCGGGACCCTAACATCAGAAAAAGAAAATCTGGGGTGCTCGACTCCTCTGTGATCTTTCAAACATCAAATAACAAGGTTTTTCAAACAATCCTCCTCTCTGTTATGTCTGGGAGAGGATTGGTGTTGACCCCTGCGGGACCCAGAAACCAGTCGCAGCAAACAAATGAGGGTGGCATGAATGAAGAGGAAAAAAGACGAGGGGATTCCCAAACCATTCTCAAGCAATGTCAGAAAAGTCTGTTGTTCCCTCAGAGCTGCGGGAAACAAACCCAAAACAACATGTTCCTGTAAGCAGCAGTCAGCATTGATGTCTGTTGAATCTGTATTTTGTTTTCTCAACCAGGTGTGTTGCTGAGCAAGACTTTGACTGCCTACACATGACACACATGTATTACAGATAGTTCTCGTAAGACAAGTTTTTTTTTTTTTTTTTCTTTGGTTTCTTTTTCTTTTCAGGTTTTATCGGAGGTGGACCCAATCATGAAAACCTCTGCATCGATTGTGCAGAGGAAAGTCCCCACCTCGTCTTACCCCACACCCCCTTCTTTGAGAGTGACAAATCAACGCAAACGGTCATTTAAGTATCTGACCCCCCCCCTCCATCTTTGCCATCATGGCTGCATCAGGAAGGCAGCACAGCTTGTCACATCACATCAGATGGGTCAGCCCTCTTCAGAGGCTTGAGGGGGAAGTGTAGGTTTCAGTGGCTGTTTTGATATAGTCGATAGTGGGTTAGGCTGTGCGAGTGTGTGTGAAATGTGCACCAGGCAGGGGAATTCAGAATGGCTCGATGACTCTACCTTGTTGATAAAAATGTCGTCACCGCAGCTCTTTTGCTTTCTAACTCTGTTCATGCAGCTTTGCTCTAAGATGGCTGAAGAAGAATTCAGGGATACGTGTGGATTTTCTTGTCATTTGTCTAGTGATGAGCTCAGATCAGTTTAAAAAGTCATGTCAATGTTACTAGCCCCAAAAAACCCGAGACCTTTTATCATACAACACTACCTATCCTCAAAAAAAAAAACCTGCCAGGTACTGTAACATGACATTAAATGTCTGGTCAGATTCATGATCTTGTTTTCTCATTCTTGAACATTTAAATCAAGAAACGACAAATTTTAAGTTCACGTACGACTGCTCGTGTTTATACAACATTTAACGTTTGAGGACTGGATTCGTCAAATCTCAAAAGTTTTGAATAAAAAACTCATATTGCACAAAATAACCAGCACTAGTTCCAGGACGTATAGATGCAAACAGAAATACAATATAATGCAGCCTGTTATGTAGTACTTTTTTTAAGTACATTTAGTATAATATCAAGTTTGGATGAAAAATAATGAAAGATTTTGCAAATGATCTGCTCTCATCTGATCTGATCTACAGATGGTTACTACATCTTGAGAGTGTACGTCCAAGTATTTCCTATCGTGTTTTATTTCACGGTGTTGTACTCTTTTGTAGACTATACAGTATCTGAGCAGAGTTTCACTGTGGTGGAGGCGTGTGTGCAGAATTGTTGCTGCATGCAAAATGTTGCAAAAAAAATACACTTGTTAAAAGTCTTCTTGCATCACTCACACTGTCAGGATGACTAACCAAACAGCTGGCTGTGTTTATGTTTTCGTGCCCCTCAACTCTGAAATAATAAGGTGCTTTATTGATTGATCCGACTGAAATAACTATTGATGACTGATGGGCACCCAGTATATGAGTTAATGAAAGTAAGTGTTAGTTGCAGATCCAATAGATCAGAATAATCAGGCCGTGCAGACGTGCACTCAGCAGTTTTCTCTCTCGCAGTGCTTGCCAACTGGACAGCCTGCCAGCCACCAATCAGTCTTTTGGTTTATCCAGCAGTCATCCAGCATAACCAGTCAGTCAGTAAATGATCCAGTCTGTCAGTTGTGCAGTCAGACTGTGTGCTTTGCTGCGAGGAGAGTGTGGAATTGCGGTCTTTCTAAATAGTGGTTGGCTGTGTTCAACTGACAAAACATGTTGTCTTGGCCGGCGGTCATGTACCACTCAACCACTGTGCGTGTGTGTGCGTGTGTGTGTGTGTGTTTGCACGTCAGTGGACTTTTAATCCACTTTTATACAGTTGCTGCTACTTTGCTGCAGTGCAAACCAGTCATTAATAATAGTCTGTGGTCGGGAGGAAGGGTGTTCCTCTTTATTAAACCACAGACTCGCTGTCTGGTCTCATCAGCTTGTGCTGTTTGGATTTGTTCTCATTAAAACAACAACAACAACAACAACAACTACAGGACCATTAAAAGGAAATATTGTTAAAATACTGACGGTCACAACAGGACTTTTACAGGACTTCTTCAGTATGAAAAGCAGAACTTGAAACGTACTGAAATTTTAGACTTTAAAATGATTCAACACACATCAGATTTGATGATTTAACCTTTATGATGGACATATTCGCTCCCAGATACTGGTGTCGCGCTCTGCTTGTGAACACTCGTGTTATCATTTCTTGTTATTCCTGCTGTGAATGGTCAATGCTTTAATGAATCACACCGAGTATTTGTTACTCAGACTGGGAAAACACCTCTGTAAATCTCTGCTCCTGCATCACATCCGCCACTAATGTGTTGTTTTTTTTTACATGACGAACTACCTGTGCTAGGAGGGAATCGAACCCTCACCTTTACTGTAATCACAGTTGTTCTTCCTATAAGTGACGTTTTATTAATAGGTGACATAAGCTGCTGACTCAGAGTTTATTTGCTCTCATGTTCTTATAGTTGAGTAGATTTTTATATCTTTTATTTTTTCTCTCGTCTTACATATGGACTCACTGCACAGGTGATGAAGAGGCTTGTGAAGTTTGCAGAGGAGGAGCGGAGCGTTTTAATTTATCTTTAAAGTTCACAACTGTGAATCAGCATCACCAATCGTTATCAGTCACATCCTCTTACCTTTCAACATTTCAACAAATAAACTGCACAGTATGAATACATAGAACATAATTAGCTTATTTAATCAACTCCTTCCTCCAGTTAAGGTTTTATTTTCAGGTTTTCAGGGAGAAGGAAGTGATGATTACAGTAAACGTTTACATTATTTAATTCTAGTTATTCTGCACTTTCCGCACTAGTGTACCAACACCAGTTTACTTACATTTCATACACTTTACATATTTATTCTTTAATCTGTTTTTTATTTTATACTCATAGTTAGATTGTTGTGTTTGTTAAATGTCATTTGTTGTTGTACGTCTGCGACACTGTGGACACTGAGCAAACGGTATCTCGTTTTCTTGTATGTGTACATATGAGAAAATGACAATAAAGTTGAGTTGAGTATGATTAACGGGTCTTTAAAAACCTTTATGTGACCTTCAGCTGTACGAACTAGTCCCTAATAGCATCTCTATATTATTCTAAAAAAAACTACCGTCTATAAACTGCGTCTGTTGTGTGAATGATTAAGGTGGAAGTTGGTAATGTGAGGATTTACAGAAATGTGTGTTTTGTGTGTGTGTGTGTGTGTGTCTGCGGGGGCGTGGCACATTGTGAATTTCCCCAATTTCTCATAGTGAGTCTTTGAGAATACACCTAGTCCGCCCACTTCTGCCTGCCTGTGTGTGTGTGTGTGTGTGTGTGTGTGTGTGTGTGTGTGTGTGTGTGTGTGTGTGTGTGTGTGTGTGTGTGTGTAAACCAGAGAAAGTGTGTTCTCACTTTTGCTGTCCCAGTGTCAGGATGACACCTTTTACTTTCTGTATTTGTGAACTGAACGTTATCTTTAGATTCTGCTCAGTATTTATCATCTGAATTTCATCACATTTACTGACAATTAAATCAACGAGCAGATAAACACCTGTTTATCTGGTAAAGTTATTACAATATAAACACTTTTGTTGGTGGTGCTACAAACGCTACGTAATAAAATAAAATGATGATTAGGGTTCATTGTTTTTAGCTTTTACCACATTTTAAGTTGTAGTGCTTCCTGCTGCCAAATGACGCTGTTGGAGAGAAAACACGTCCCGAAACAAAAAGAAAGAAAATGGAGAGGAGAGGAGATGAGCAGGATATGGAAATGCAAGACAAAAGGTCCCAGATCGGGCATGAATCAGGGATGTTGTGGTTCCTTATTGTGTCAGGAAACGTTTTATCCCGACGTTTTTACTCCAGTTTATGTCGGTGCTTGTTGAGTTGAGCTCAAACTTCGAACCCATCTGGATCTAGCATCTGATCTGTATCTGGGTATATATCTGTTGTGTAAATGGGGCCTTTGACTAGTTTCAGCTTTATATCCATCTGATATCTCGACTCTTTTTAATTGCTGTTTCTTTAACTCGTTTCAGTGCGTATTCGTCATCTCATTTTACTGCCGTCTTCATTTCCTCTCTTTATTTTTAACTTCTTCTTCCAGTTCAGTTTTTAATTTTTGCTGCTTGATGCTTCATTTTATTTTTGAACAGATATTCAGTAACTTCTCAGTTATTGTCATAAGACTTCAAGACGCGTGAAAGAAACCGACTCAGTCAAGAGGAAATCAAACCAGCAGCTTGAACTTTAGCTGCTTTCTTTTTTAAGCTTGTGGCTCAGTGGTTTTAGTGTCGTAAGAACACAGTTCAACATCTCTTCAAATTCATTGAGTCTTTAAACTGTTCTTTGGTTGTTTTCAGCCAAAAAACATCATAATGTATTAAGATTTAATGACAGCTTGTTGTGTTTTAATTCACCAACATCCAAGAAAAGTTTATAACTTTCTACCTGCTACTTTAGACTTTTTATTTTTTTTATTAGTGTATGAACATAAAAATATTTGTTGCTTAATTTTCCAAGTAGGTGTTTTTTTTCCTTTTTTAATTCTATCAGTGCAAAGTAAACTCACGAATCTGAGTTTCTTCATTTTTCACCTTCATTAAATTCATCTAAACTGGTTTAAAATAAAAAAAATAATAAATAAAGTCCAGTAGTTTAGGATAATTTTTTTAAATTAATTTATTTCAGGAGCAGAAAACAGTTCAATCCCGTCTGCATTCATCACACTGCAACTAAATTAGCTGGTGAAATGATTTTATAATTATTATAATATCACCATATCACTATTTTATGGATTATAATTGTCCACATTTAGTGTAAACAAACAAACTAGTAATTTATCCATATTTTCTGCATTAATAATCTGAACCAGCAGCCCCCTGTGTGTCTCCTCCACCCACGTGTCTGCCTTAAATGTTTCCAGAAAAAGCTTTGCTGAGTACATTTCTTGCGTTGTCTTCTTGACATTCGTTTCTGGCTCGTTGCTTTTTGCCAACCAGTCATCAGGTGTCGGGTGGAGGCGCTTCTCACACCGTCAGTTAACGCTCTGCCTCAACCGTCCTCTCGATATTACGTGGAGTTCAAATGTCACGAAGCCAGTGGTAGAAAGAGGACGGCCTGTAAGTGTGTGTGTGTGTCTGTGTGTGTCTGTGTGTGTGTGTGTGTGTGTGAGGTCAAAAGTGACAGACACACAGGACGCCCCGACTGTAAACATGAATAAACAACAATCTCTGCCTCTTTACGCCTACCGAGGTAAAGATAGCTGTATTAAATGTTAAACTCAGCCGAGCAAAACGTTTGCTGCAAAAGCGCCAAAAAATATTTGAGATTAAATTCTTATTTATCTGTAAACAGATTAAAAATAAGACAAAATCTAAACAAAAATAAATATCATTTTGTCACTGAGCATAAAACAAACAAGGTTTTAGTTGTTTTTAATATTTTCTGCTTTACTCCAACCGTCAGAGCTGCTATAATTCATTGTTGCATAATTTTATATATTAATTATATTAATTCAACAACATGAAGGGAGATTTAAATATTGATATTCATACATTATTAATGAAAATCTGTTTGTACCAACCTCAGACAAATATTGTCAAATTTAATTTTTAAAGGCCGTGCTGATTATATTTGTAATATAGAAAATCGAATCACTACTAAACTTGAAAGTGAGTTTTGTGTGTGAAGCTCTAAAAC